>JAYESA010000020.1:73206833-73224333 GCA_036927795.1 Iris macrosiphon
AAAAGTCAACATTTGACCTAGTTTTGACCTAGAGTTGACTTTTTGGACCCAGATTGACTTTTTGACCCGAATTTTATCGATTTGATCCGTTCGACCTAGAATAACCCTAGAAGCCTATTTTTAATTATTTTATATCAGTTTAACTCCTTAGAACCATGTTTAATCTTGCTTTTTGCAATAGGTTCTTGCGACACCGGTCCGGATCTCGATCCTCATCAGTTGCTCAGGATATCAGGCGAGTACCTACCTCTGATAGTTTTTATTTCATGATAGCGTTTATATCACATGTTCTAGAACTGTAATACTTGATTCTAACACATTGTTACACGAGCTGGTACTAGTGGATCCCATCATGAGATGCTATCCCCCTTACCGTGTTCAGCGGGTACTCTATCACGTGTATTTCATCATGTGCTTCGGGTATTGATTCTCATGTGCTATCATGTGCTTCTTGTGCTCTCGCCTTCGTGTGCGCGAGCTATTTATCATGTACGTAGTGTGTTGTGGTTGGATCCAAGAGTATTAGTGGGGGAGGGAAGTAGGAGTTGGTTATGTGATCAAAGCCAAATAGTATTCATGTGTATGTCGGTTATGCAACTCACGTATAACGGAGTTATCGTAGTGTTTTTCATGTGCAACCTAAGCCGATCACATAACGAACTTGTGCTCAAGGCACTTAGCTAGTATTCATGTTTTCTTACATGCAGTTACTTCTCTACTTGTATTGTTCTCCAGTTTATATTACAGCTACTTTGTCACGACCCACACCCGGTTTAGGGGCACGAGTGCGTGGGTACGTCCAGCCTACGCCGCAGCATCGGCGGTAGAACGCTGTCTAGGTCATGTAACTATCTAATCAACTCACGTGAATACCCAACTCCATAAGGAGACGTGGGTATCATAAAATATGTTAGAAATACTCAATCACATAAACTAAAGCACGATGAGATATCCAGGCAAGCAAGAAATATAAGACAAATCTAACGGCAGAATAATCATACCTGCAATCATTAACTTCCAATCCCCAAGTGTCAGAACCCAGTCTACTAAGGTCACAGTCTGGAAAAATATTTTCCAGTCAGGAAGGAGCAAAGTACATCTCTAAATAGCAGTTCTATATTAATGATATAAACTATGTAGCAGTTCTAGATAGAAATATACCAGAAGCATGTATAGGTACGAAAAATAAAAGAAATACTGGAAATACTGTAAGTAAATGCAGGAGAAGAAACAATGTGTCCATGAGCAAGAACCTATGACTAAGTGTATGAGTACTAGCTTTAACATGTGATCGGCTTGGGAACTTGATCAGGCTGGTTACATGTGATTAGCTATGATTCTTGTAAGGTCAGGCTAACCGTTGGTTAGCTATGATGCATGTAGAGGTCAGGCTAATCACACGTAACAGCTATGAAGCATGTAAATGGTCAGGCCGCACCCGACGTGAGATGTGGGGTGAGCTATGATGCATGTAGAGTTGTGTATGATCACATATCTATACTAAAATACTTCCCACCCCGACTGGTATAGTAGATCCAATCATGGTATGCTATGGCACGGGATTCCCTAGGGAGGTAGCAAGTCTCCCCGGAAATCAGTGTCTGTACATGCACAAGATAACAAGGAAACAAGTCTTGTACAAGCTATACCATGGATAAGGAATAACATCTCATGACGAGATCCGTGTATACCAATCCGTGTAACCAACGTGTCAAGAGCATGAATATCTACACTAGATACAGTGAACATAGGAGATATCATAAATTAGAAACTAATCAGAGAATGTACTCGCCTTTGGTCCTTAGCTGATGAATACCGAGGTCCTGTTCCAGAGTGTCGCCTGGAGGAACCCACAGTCCTAATGACATATCAAAATAATACTTGTATCAGATGCTACGCTAACACACAATAGAAATACACTGGCCTCAGGGCTATGCCAGGCAGGGCTCTAGTCAACTAGGGTCATCTAGTAGGGATACGTATATAAATACACATTTACACTCAGAGTATACACCAATAAAACATGTATAATTTATATATATAAGTGTATTAGTAATTTGTACAAAATACGTATACGTGTATATACACTAATAGATGTATATAAATATATATTTTTATACCAAAATACATATTTGTATATATATATCAATCAAATATTTTTATATATATATAACTAATCAGAGAATGTACATAATGCCACACTTCTCCAGGTGATCCCAAATGAAGTAGCAATTAGTTCCAATGAGTCCGGAGCAGTCCAAATAGCTAGAAACTACATAAAGAAATCCAAGATCGGAGTTCGGCACGAAAATTGAGATAAGGATACCGAGTCCTCAATACATAGAGAAAATATGCGGGGGTTAACAAGTTTAGCTAAAAAGAGAAAGGGTCGTTTGTTTGTTATTAAGGTAACATCTTAATTTATGAAAATCGTTTCGAAATTATCCTGAACAATAATTGTTAAAACTTTTCTTTCGAACATAATTATAATTTAAAAGTTTATTTATAAAATTTAGAATTTACGTAAAAGCCAATATATTTTTACATCTATAGTAAAATCGGTTACCAGTCCAAATAAACAAATTTTTGAACAAATTTTATTATTGAAACTATTACTTAATTAATATTACAAACCCAACTTATTATATATTCATATAACCTAATCCTTATATATATAATACATAACTAAATAATTACAAAAACTAAATTAGTCATCTACTGATATAACTAATACTCTAAATTAACCCAACTCATGGGCATTAGAATGTTCTGAACCCCAAAATTATCTCAAGCAGTATGAAACTAAAGTTGTACACAACATCTGAATCATGAGAATCTCCTACATATCTCGAATTAATGATTCTAAAACTAGCAATCTTGATCGAGTAATCTGCTAAAATAAAGATGTCATTTGATTTGAGACCATATTGTTCTATTGCAGGAGAGAGCTCCGAGTGGAGGTGAGTGAGTGCACTCGCAATCTCAGTAGAAATATTGACTCTTATGCACCAATCAAGAGAACCATTACCTCTACATGCTTGAAGGAGCTCCCTGAGCGTTCCATGGGAAAGAACTCGTATACAATAAGAAGTGTGTAGCTTGGGCTCATGCACCATCCAATGATCCGAGCGATATTCTTGTGAGAGATTTGAGACAACTTTTCTGTTCTCTGCACCATTCCTTCATCATGGCTTGGATTCAAAACTGTACGGGAGGTTCTCTGAGTTGGGTGGTCGCCGGTCGATGTCGCAGAGATGTGCCGACAACGACGAGACAGTCGCAACTTCGGAATGGCCTCACAGTGGGGGATGGCCAATGAAACGTCGACGCGGTCGCTCAGTCATTGCGATTGATGCGGGAGAGAAAGACGTCGTCCGCTGTGCCTGGGCATCGACGATGGACGCCGAGGCCAACGGGACTGGACGATGTCCCATGGAGGAGGAGGAGGAGATGAAACTAAGAACTGAATAAGGAGGAGATCCCACTGTGGGTCGCCGGAGTACTGCAGCGGGGACGGTGATGAAGCCGTGGAGTCTTGCCGGAGTGTGCAGGCTCGGCGCCGGGAAGAGGAATGGCCGAGTAGTGGAAGAGGCTTGAGGATGTGATGGAGGAAGAACAGGGAGAGGGGAGGACTCGTGAGGGGCTGCAGGCCGGAGTCTGGCCGGAAGAGGGATGTGCAGCGGAGGGAGAGGTGGAGGAGCAGTCGGAGCGGGGTCGGCCTGGCCGCCGGGGATGAGAACTGCAGCGGGGACGACGGCCGGAGCGCAGGCCGGGTCGGGGTCGGGATCAGAGTTCGGCCGGGGTCTCGGTGAACAGTGTTCCCCCCCCCCCCTCTCTTATATTTCAAAAAAATCAAAAATAAAAGAGAAGAGGAAGAAGAAGGAGAAGAGAAGGAGAAAAGAAAAGAGAAGAAGAAGAAAGGAAGGAGAAGGGAAGAAAAGAAATTTTAGAATGAGGGCTACGGTTGTGGAGGCTTGAGGAGGGTGGGGAAACCTAGGTTTCCTGGGGATTAGGGTTGATGGGACTTTAAGTAGGGAGAGAGGGTGTTGATGAAGGGTGGTGATTGCATCCATTGAATGGGTGGTCTAGATTGGTCATGAATAAATTTTCATGTGGGAAAGAGGGTGAGAGGCTAATTAAAAATTTATAGGGCTCCCTCATTGGTTTAAACAAATGGGTGTTAACACCAAAAATGCAAATGTGCAAATTAGCCCCCTTAAATTTGGGTATTTGCACAGACACATAAAATGACGAAAATTTGGCGGACGATTCGATGTCCGGTGTTTTGTAGGGTCAGGGGCGCTGTATGATCAGTATGGTCTCAAATAGCAGGGTACTGGAATTAAATTGGGATTTTCAGAATCGGTTAAAATAGTATCCTCAATTTAATTTCAAATAAAATGCAAGTTGTGTTCAAAAATTAATTAGGAGTACATGGGGCCAAAATCAGGTCAGGTCATCAATACCAATAATGAAGTAGACTCAGAACAGGATATTATCCTAATTTGGGCCGCACGAAGAATAGGTCAAGATTGTCCCCAATTTCGATTGGAACGCACAACGATACCAAAAATAGGAATTTAAAATAAACGTCCGCGACGATTTTTGTGCGGCTAGAAATAATGTACAGAGAGCATAATTATAAGTTGCAAAAATAGCAGAATGGAAGGCGGGCATGTCTAGGGCAAGATAGTGAATTTTGTTGGAAGACAAAAGTCAGGGTAGCGCTCCAAATATCGAAGCAAAGGCAATGCGCAATAATTAAATAAAATACGGTAATTAATTACAATCTCCAATGAATAAATTCTAGATAAAACAATTAAATACAGAATTCCATAATTCGGACAAGTTTTCATCTACTGGGCTTCTAGGTCAAGCCTACCATCACAAACACAAATAAACACTGTATATAATTATATATTTAATTACACATCACATAATTATTTAAAACAAATAATTATCATGCAATTACTTAATTGTAACTACCATAATATTAAATATTATAAAAAGTCGAAAATACCCCTGTTTTTGGAACGTGGTAGTGACAAGTCTACCCTCCTTAAAAGAATTTCGTCCTCGAAATTTAAAATCTTCATAGTAGCGTTTATTCATACACATTATTATTTTCCTCAAAGTTTAAATTTATCAACCACGAAATCAGTTAATAATCCACAATGTCTTTTCACAATTTCAAAATTCTAAAATTATTGCATAACCTGAAAAATCTTCAAAATAAAATCAAAGTCCATTTTTATCAAAAAAAATTCCTTGAAAGTTTTAGTTAATAATTCAATACTCGGAATTCAATATCCACTCTTCTAATTTGATTTTTATCAATGCACAATTATAAAATGTAATCTCGTCCAAAAAGTTTGAATTCAAACATTAGTCTATCAATAATTTTATTCCTCGATTTCCTCTTTCCTCAAAATACTTAACAATGCGATACTTAAGGATTCTCCAAATGCAACATCCAAATATAATATTTTAAAATTTTTAACTTGCAATCAAATAAATATATTGATAATCTCCCAACATTTCCAAATTTTTATAACCAATTTAATCATGTCATAATCTTCCTGGAATTAATAAGTCATAAATTCTGCCATGTTAAATTCTTGGCCCTTTATTTAAATCGATGTTTATCCTCGAATTTAATCATCTTGCCTCTCTTGTCAAGTCATAACTCCTTCATTAATCTTCGTCATGGTTAAACCCCAATAATCATGGTCTAAGAAAATCTTCCTACAATCATACAACATGCAACCTAAGGGGATATATACGGTCATTGTGTCTTTTGTCATGGTATTGCAGTCTCTGTATCAGGGTGTACTACTAACTACATTCTAACAAGAAAAATCATGCATGCAAGCTACGGTACTAAGGTATCAGTCAATCAATCAAATAGATAGGAACAGAAAGAAGGGAAGAACAGAACCTGCTAACACATTACCTGCAGTATCTCCTATCTCTAACATACACTTAACTCTAGCATATTCACTAACTAATTCCTATTCCTGTACACTGGTACCCATATCAACTAGTCATTTATCCACAAGATCCCTGAATATATCCATATTGCACACACATGTCTATTAACACCTAAATCTGATGCCAAGAATCTCTAATATAACCATGATTCAATAATGCATCCAAGGTTTGATACCTCTATCTCTTTAGTACCATACCCTCTGTCAGTTTCCGTTCCTACTATAATTGTCCATACTATTTTCTCATCACTCCAGTGCACACCAAGTGTAACACCATACTAAGTGCTAAACCCTTTCTAATACAACTCTAGATGGACACTCAAGACAGTCTGCGGTGCCACCTCAATCATGCTCAAGTCATCAGACCCTTACACATGTATATCATCTACTCATATATTAATATTCATCTCTTATCTACCATAAAATTAATCCTCAAAATAATCGTCAAGGTTTAACTTCTCGATCAAGTTAAAAATAATTGCATAAACCTCCTCAAAATCAGATACTCAAATATCAAAAAATTTAATCACTTTTAAAATCCTTATAGCTTTGACTATGTTTATTGAATTGAATTCGAATACTCAAAATTTTAATAACATAAAATCGTAACTCCTCTAAATTCTTAAAAATTAAAATTTATTCCTACTCTTCAAATTATAAATTGAATCCACAAGTATACATATAAATACTCACAGTCTCTAATACTCAAGGTGCACACTAATACACCAATTATTTACAACCTCAACTGTGTACAAAATTGTACTGTCCGAATTATTTGCACTATTGCTTCCAAATGATCATCATCACTGATACTCTTTCTCCTCTATCTATAGGGCCAATATTAACTATAACACACCTATCATAGAACTATTGCTACAAGGCACTACGCTATGGGTTAACTCTAGATTAATGCCTACTGCTCACATGTCCAACTAGGAAGTACTTACAACTCACAAGCAACACTCAGTCAATACTAATACTCAAGACACAGACATAATTACAAGTCACTAATTATCATACTAACAAGGAATCCTCAAAGAAAATAAGCTCAAAAGGAACTGGATCAAGGACGGAAGGTATCTTTACTGCTAGTAAAGAAAAGAAGCGATGGAACAAAGTCCTGGAATAACATAAATAGATAAGTCTTGAGATGATACTTTAAGAACCAATTTAAGATACAACCTGATAATTATACACGTCTGTCAGAAATCATGACACACAGAATCCTCGCCATGCCAGTAAGCATAGATGCGATAAACGACAGGTTCCGCAACTATGGTATGCAACTCTATAATCATGTCATCTAGAATCCTCGCCACGCCAACCGGTATGGCTGCGAGAAACTCTAAATCTCATAACTAAAGTATGTACATCCAAGTTAGGTTCCTACGTTCTCGTCACGACAGCTAATATGGCTGCGATAAACTCTAGGTTCCATAACCAAAGTAGACGTTTTACCTTTCTCACTGTCCTCATCAATATATGTCATCAGATGATACCATAAATTCTAGTCCGTAAAATTTATCTCAATATGAATTCAACTCAACAACGATACTAGGAATTAAAGTTAACAACTGGTCAACAAGAATCAAACTCAATATCAACGAGTGAGGACGGACTGAAACAAGGGCGAAGGAATTAAATTGGAAATTATAATAAGATTCTCATGGGGTCATCCCAGGAAATCTTTCAAATAAATTGTGATTGAGTATCCTCTCTCATCCTAGTATCCTATATCCTATATTCTATAGCAGGCACGCGGTAGTACAACTAATACGTCGCATTACCACGACATCGCACAACTTGCGAAGTCTAACCTGCATGGGCCACCACTAAAAACGTGTCACGACCCACACCCGGTTTAGGGGCACGAGTGCGTGGGTATGTCCAGCCTACGCCGCAGCATCGGCGGTAGAACGCTGTCTAGGTCATGTAACTATCTATTCAACTCACGTGAATACCCAACTCCATAAGGAGACGTGGGTATCATAAAATATGTTAGAAATACTCAATCACATAAACTAAAGCACGATGAGATATCCAGGCAAGCAAGAAATACAAGACAAATCTAACGGCAGAATAATCATACCTGCAATCATTAACTTCCAATCCCCAAGTGTCAGAACCCAGTCTACTAAGGTCACAGTCTGGAAAAATATTTTTCAGTCAGGAAGGAGCAAAGTACATCTCTAAATAGCAGTTCTATATTAATGATATAAACTATGTAGCAGTTCTAGATGGAAATATACCAGAAGCATGTATAGGTACGAGAAATAAAAGAAATACTGAAAATACTGTAAGTAAATGCAGGAGAAGAAACAATGTGTCCATGAGCAAGAACCTATGACTAAGTGTATGAGTACTAGCTTTAACATGTGATCGGCTTGGGAACTTGATCAGGCTGGTTACATGTGATTAGCTATGATTCTTGTAAGGTCAGGCTAACCGTTGGTTAGCTATGATGCATGTAGAGGTCAGGCTAATCACACGTAACAGCTATGAAGCATGTAAATGGTCAGGCCGCACCCGACGTGAGATGTGGGGTGAGCTATGATGCATGTAGAGTTGGGTATGATCACATATCTATACTAAAATACTCCCCACCCCCGACTGGTATAGTAGATCCAATCATGGTATGCTATGGCACGGGATTCCCTAGGGAGGTAGCAAGTCTCCCCGAAAATCAGTGTCTGTACATGCACAAGATAACAAGAAAACAAGTCTTGTACAAGCTATACCATGGATAAGGAATAACATCTCATGACGAGATCCGTGTATACCAATCCGTGTAACCAACGTGTCAAGAGCATGGATATCTACACTAGATACAGTGAACATAGGAGATATCATAAATTAGAAACTAATCAGAGAATGTACTCGCCTTTGGTCCTTAGCTGATGAATACCGAGGTCCTGTTCCAGAGTGTCGCCTGGAGGAACCCACAGTCCTAATGACATATCAAAATAATACTTGTATCAGATGCTACGCTAACACACAATAGAAATACACTGGCCTCAGGGCTATGCCAGGCAGGGCTCTAGTCAACTAGGGTCATCTAGTAGGGATACGTATATAAATACACATTTACACTCAGAGTATACACCAATAAAACGTGTATAATTTATATATATAAGTGTATTAGTAATTTGTACAAAATACGTATACGTGTATATACACTAATAGATGTATATAAATATATATTTTTATACCAAAATACATATTTGTATATATATATCAATCAAATATTTTTATATATATATAACTAATCAGAGAATGTACATAATGCCACACTTCTCCAGGTGATCCCAAATGAAGTAGCAATTAGTTCCAATGAGTCCGGAGCAGTCCAAATAGCTAGAAACTACATAAAGAAATCCAAGATCGGAGTTCGGCACGAAAATTGAGATAAGGATACCGAGTCCTCAATACATAGAGAAAATATGCGGGGGTTAACAAGTTTAGCTAAAAAAAGAAATGGTCGTTTGTTTGTTATTAAGGTAACATCTTAATTTATGAAAATCATTTCGAAATTATCCTGAACAATAATTGTTAAAACTTTTCTTTCGAACATAATTATAATTTAAAAGTTTATTTATAAAATTTAGAATTTACGTAAAAGCCAATATATTTTTACATCTATAGTAAAATCGGTTACCAGTCCAAATAAACAAATTTTTGAACAAATTTTATTATTGAAACTATTACTTAATTAATATTACAAACCCAACTTATTATATATTCATATAACATAATCCTTATATATATAATACATAACTAAATAATTACAAAAACTAAATTAGTCATCTACTGATATAACTAATACTCTAAATTAACCCAACTCATGGGCATTAGAATGTTCTGAACCCCAAAATTATCTCAAGCAGTATGAAACTAAAGTTGTACACAACATCTGAATCATGAGAATCTCCTACATATCTCGAATTAATGATTCTAAAACTAGCAATCTTGATCGAGTAATCTGCTAAAATAAAGATGTCATTTGATTTGAGACCATATTGTTCTACTGCAGGAGAGAGCTCCGAGTGGAGGTGAGTGAGTGCACTCGCAATCTCAGTAGAAATATTGACTCTTATGCACCAATCAAGAGAACCATTACCTCTACATGCTTGAAGGAGCTCCCTGAGCATTCCATGGGAAAGAACTCGTATACAATAAGAAGTGTGTAGCTTGGGCTCATGCACCATCCAATGATCCGAGCGATATTCTTGTGAGAGATTTGAGACAACTTTTCTGTTCTCTGCACCATTCCTTCATCATGGCTTGGATTCAAAACTGTACGGGAGGTTCTCTGAGTTGGGTGGTCGCCGGTCGATGACGCGGAGATGTGCCGACAACGACGAGACAGTCGCAACTTCGGAATGGCCTCACAGTGGGGGATGGCCAATGAAACGTCGACGCGGTCGCTCAGTCATTGCGATTGATGCGGGAGAGAAAGACGTCGTCCGCGGTGCCTGGGCATCGACGATGGACGCCGAGGCCAACGGGACTGGACGATGTCCCATGGAGGAGGAGGAGGAGATGAAATTAAGAACTGAATAAGGAGGAGATCCCACTGTGGGTCATCGGAGTACTGCAGCGGGGACGGTGATAAAGCCGTGGAGTCTTGCCGGAGTGTGCAGGCTCGGCGCCGGGAAGAGGAATGGCCGGGTAGTGGAGGAGGCTTGAGGATGTGATGGAGGAAGAACAGGGAGAGGGGAGGACTCATGAGGGGCTGCAGGCCGGAGTCTGGCCGGAAGAGGGATGTGCAGCGGAGGGAGAGGTGGAGGAGCAGTCGGAGCGGGGTCGGCCTGGCCGCCGGGGATGAGAACTGCAGCGGGGACGACGGCCGGAGCGCAGGCCGGGTCGGGGTCGGGATCAGAGTTCGGCCGGGGTCTCGGTGAACAGTGTTCCCCCCCCTCTCTTATATTTCAAAAAAAATCAAAAATAAAAGAGAAGAGGAAGAAGAAGGAGAAGAGAAGGAGAAAAGAAAAGAGAAGAAGAAGAAAGGAAGGAGAAGGGAAGAAAAGAAATTTTAGAATGAGGGCTACGGTTGTGGAGGCTTAAGGAGGGTGGGGAAACCTAGGTTTTCTAGGGATTAGGGTTGATGGGACTTTAAGTAGGGAGAGAGGGTGTTGATGAAGGGTGGTGATTGCATCCATTGAATGGGTGGTCTAGATTGGTCATGAATAAATTTTCATGTGGGAAAGAGGGTGAGAGGCTAATTAAAAATTTATAGGGCTCCCTCATTGGTTTAAACAAATGGGTGTTAACACCAAAAATGCAAATGTGCAAATTAGCCCCCTTAAATTTGGGTATTTGCACAGACACATAAAATGACGAAAATTTGGCGGACGATTCGATGTCCGGTGTTTTGTAGGATCAGGGGCGCTGTATGATCAGTATGGGCTCAAATAGCAGGGTACTGGAATTAAATTGGGATTTTCAGAATCGGTTAAAATAGTATCCTCAATTTAATTTCAAATAAAATGCAAGTTGTGTTCAAAAATTAATTAGGAGTACATGGGGCCAAAATCAGGTCAGGTCATCAATACCAATAATGAAGTAGACTCAGAACAGGATATTACCCTAATTTGGGCCGCACGAAGAATAGGTCAAGATTGTCCCCAATTTTGATTGGAACGTACAACGATACCAAAAATAGGAATTTAAAATAAACGTCCGTGACGATTTTTGTGCGGCTAGAAATAATGTACAGAGAGCATAATTATAAGTTGCAAAAATAGCAGAATGGAAGGCGGGCATGTCTAGGGCAAGATAGTGAATTTTATTGGAAGACAAAAGTCAGGGTAGCGCTCCAAATATCGAAGCAAAGGCAATGCGCAATAATTAAATAAAATACGGTAATTAATTACAATCTCCAATGAATAAATTCTAGATAAAACAATTAAATACAGAATTCCATAATTCGGACAAGTTTTTATCTACTGGGCTTCTAGGTCAAGCCTACCATCACAAACACAAATGAACACTGTATATAATTATATATTTAATTACACATCACATAATTATTTAAAATAAATAATTATCATGCAATTACTTAATTGTAACTACCATAATATTAAATATTATAAAAAGTCGAAAATACCCCTGTTTTCGGAACGTGGTAGTGACAACTTTATCTACTCCATCATGTATTTATTTTCCTGTGCATCTTGTATACTTTTCTATTGCTCGTCATATACACCTTACCATGTATTTGGAGTTGCTTTCAGAGTTATGTACTTCGCTCAAGTCCTGACTGGGCATATTTTTTCCAGAGGATCCTGAGGATTTCTGCCTGACTTTCTACGGGCCGGGTGTCGACGAGGGTTGTGACCCCGAGATCGAGGAGGAGTGCGCCGAGGAGACGCCGTTAGCGCACTAGTTAGCTAGGTGGATTTCCTGGGTTGTTCCCAGTTATTTTGGATGATTGTACTTATTCTTTTGATGCTGTGAGATATTGTAGATTATAGACTTGGACTGTATTTTGGATATTGTCTTGCTCTTTTTGGTTCTGATTTTCTTTTGCTATCGTATCGTACTTTTACTCTTCCCCTAGATTATGGTGATTGAGTATTTATATATATATTGCATGGTTGCCCTCCTTTTGGAGAGAATTATTCATATATATATTGCGTGGTTGCCCTCCTTCTGGAGAGGTTATTGACAGATTTTTGTGAGTTATATATAGATTGTTGACCTAGAACGAACCTTTACAACGTTCTACCGCCGATTCTGCGGCGTAGGCTGGACGTACCCACGACTCATGCCCGATTTTCGGGTGCGGGTCGTGACACATTTTTGGTGGTGGCCCATGAAGGTTTAGATTTTAGGTTTACCTGTAATAGGATATAGGATATAGGTTGAGAGAGAGTGTGCTCAATCATAACTAGGACACTTCCTGATTTCTTTTGCTATCTTTAATTTTCCTAAAATTGTTTTCTTTTGTAATATTACTGTCCTTCTTTGATGATATCGTATCTTGTACCGTATTGACTTCTTTTGGTCTGTGTTCAGGATGCCTCCGAAGACACGGTCTCAGCGCACCGTTCCAGCAGCTGCCATGGAGAGGTCTGCCACCTCTCGTCCTGCTCGACTTCCGACAGCCGCTACCGCTCCACTCGCCACTTCTGCGGTTGAGGGAGCGTCTGTTTCTCTCGGAGATCCTCTTACTTCCATCGATCCGAGAGTTACCCCAGTTGTTCCGGTGGTACCTCCTCCACCACCGCCTGCACCAGTTGATGCCACGCAGTTGTTCGCGTTCTTCCGAGAGATGATGGACGTGCAGCACCGCTAGATGGATATTATGAGGATGGGCATTGAGAATGCTCATCAGGTGGCTATGACAACGGTGGACAGAGTGGCTCAGATCCAGCCACAGACAGAGCAGGCTCAGCATCCTAGGCCGGACGCTATTATCGACTTTCAGAGGATGTGGCCCAAGAAGTTCAGGGGTACAGAGGGGATTCTGTACGCGGACGACTGGATCGAGCATATCGAGGGTATCTTCAGGCTGGCACTGATCCCAGCCAGTATGCAAATTGAGGCAGCGGGCAGCCAGATGTTCGATCTTGCCCTTACTTGGTACCGCACAGATACGCGGATAGCAGTACCGGGACTGACCTGGGAGGCTTTCAAGAAGCTTTTTAAGGAGAAGTTCTTCCCGGATGTGGCTCTCAGTGCTTTAGAGAGCCAGTTTGAGGCGCTCGTCCAGGGGACCATGCTAGTGGACGAGTATACAGCAGAGTTCTGCCGTCTGGGCAGATTTGTTGAGGGGTTAACTGAGGCAACGAAGGCGCAGAAGTTCCGTAAGGGGTTGGTCATGGCGGTCAAGTCCTTGACTAGGAGTGACTGCGAGGCGACCTTCGAGCAGATAGTGAGCGACGCTCAAAGGGATGAGGACGACTTGGAGCTGAAGACCAAGAGGAGCAGAGACGCTTTCGGAGCAGGCAGCAGTGCAAGCCCAGCCAAGAGGCCATTCCAGCAGACTCAGCAGCACCAGGGTCAGGGTCGTGCGCCCTTCCGGCTGGTGCCCCAGCAGCAGAGGCAGGGACAGCAGCAAGGCCAGAGGCAGCCCATCATTTTCCCTTTCTGTAGGAAGCCAGGGCACGGATGGGACATATGCAGAAAGAGGCTGGGTAGATGTTTGTTGTGTGGCGCAGCAGATCACCAGCTGAAGGATTGTCCTTCAGCACTTGCTCGTACAGCTCAGGGCGGAGGAGCCGCTCAGAGGGCACCAGCCAGAGCACCTGTAGCACAGCAGAGAGGACAGCCTTTGCAGACTCAGCAGCAGAGGTTTGCTCAGCACCAGCAGCAGCACCGTGGAGGACAGCAAGGGCGAGCTTTTGCCCTGACCTTAGATGAGCCCGAGCCCGTTGGTGATGTTATCTCAGGTTCTGTTCTTCTTGATTTCATTCCAGCACTTGCTTTATTTGATTCCGGTGCTTCCTATAGCTTTGTGTCTGTATCTTTTGATATTAGACACCATCTTGTTGCTGAACCTTTAGCTAGACTCTGCAAGATCACAACCGGGGGTGGTATCATCATAGTTAGTGATGTCTGCAGAGACCGGAGAGTTACCTTGGCAGGCCGAGAGTTGAGTGTGTGCCTACTCGTAATGCCACTTCCGAGCTACGATATTGTACTCGGGATGGATTGGTTGAGTATGCATTATGCTATTATAGATTATCGTGGAGGCAGAGTGTTGTTTAGTCCGCCGGGTGAGCCAGAGTTTCAGTTTGCCAGAGGAGCAGCGGAGCAGACCGATGGAGTCTTCTGCGGAGCCCTGGTGGTAGAGCCGAGGTTGCTACATCCACTGATAGAGGAGTTCATGGATGTCTTTTCGGAGAAGTTGCCAGGGTTACCTCCGGACAGAGATGTGGAGTTCTCTATAGACTTGGTGCCAGGCGCGGAGCCGATATCCCAGCACGTCTATAGAGTTAGCAACAATGAGCTGATAGAGTTGAAGAAGCAGGTGGATGAGCTTCAGGACAAGGAATTTATCAGATCTAGTTCTTCTCCGTGGGGTGCTCCGATATTTTTTGTGCCGAAGAAGGATGGGTCGATACAGATATGTATCGACTACAGGGCTCTGAACAACCTCATAATCAAGAACAAGTATCCGCTACCGCGTATTGATGATCTATTTGACCAGTTGAGCGGAGCGAGGGTGTTTTCCAGGATTGATCTGAGGACAGGCTACCACCAGGTGAAGGTGAAGAAGGAGGATATTCCGAAGATAGCTTTTCGGACCAGGTATGGACAGTATGAGTTCATGGTGATGCCGTTTGGGTTGACTAATGCCCCGACAGTATTCATGAATCTGATGAACAAGGTGTTCCATCAGCATCTGGACAGGTTTGTGATGGTATTTATAGATGACATCTTGGTGTATTCGAAGACCCCAGAGGAGCACGAGGAGCATTTGAGGATAGTGCTGGAGACTCTCAGGAAGGAGAAGCTTTATGAAAAGCTTTCGAAGTATGAGTTCTTCTTTGACAAGGTTGAATTCCTTGGTCATGTGGTGACTGGAGAGGGGATCTCGGTGGATCCGAGAAAGATCATGGCAGTTAAGGCATGGAGTGCTCCAAGTTCAGTAGCTGAGGTCAGGAGTTTCCTGGGACTGGCAGGTTACTACAGAAGATTTATTCAGAATTTTTCTCGGATTGCAGAGCCGTTGTCTAGGCTGACCCGGAAGGACGTGGAGTTTGTTTGGTCAGAGGAGTGCCAGATCGTCTTTGATGAGCTGAAGAGGAGGTTGACGACAGCTCCAGTGTTGACGTTGCCATTAGGTTGTGAAGGATTAACTATCTATAGTGATGCATCGGGGAAGGGACTGGGTTGTGTGTTACAGCAGAATGGGAGGGTGATTGCCTATGCTTCTAGGCAATTACGTTCTCATGAGAAGAACTACCCTACCCATGATTTGGAGTTGGCCGCGGTCATCTTTGCTCTGAAGTTATGGAAACACTATTTATACGGAGAGCGTGTGGAGATCTTCACAGACCACAAGAGCTTGAAGTATGTGTTTACCCAAAAAGAGCTGAACATGAGGCAGAGAATATGGTTGGAGTTGATGAAAGACTTCGACATATTATTGCAGTACCATCCAGGGAAGGCGAACGTAGTTGCGGATATGTTGAGCAGGTATCCGATAGCTATGTGCCTGACTACAGATCGTTATTTTCTGGCAGATCTAGAGAGCTTGGGCATTGAGGTAATAGTGCCTGGAGTTGAGATGCAGATGTGGGGACTGCAGATTCAATCAGAGTTGGTAGACCAGATCAGGGCTACACAGTTTGAGGATGAATCCCTGAGGAGCATCAGGGCGCAGGTTCAGATTGGATTGTCAGATGACTTCACCATTGCTGATGATGGTTCTTTGCGGCACGGTACCAGGTTATGTGTGCCGAGTGGGTCGTTGCGCGAGGAGGTTCTTCAGGAGGCGCATCGATCCTAGTATTCTATGCATCCAGGTGCCAACAAGTTGTATAAAGATCTGAGAGAGCATGTATGGTGGTACAGGATGAAGCGGGAGGTAGCACGCTTCGTATCCCGATGCTTAGTGTGCCAGCAGGTGAAGGCGAAAAGGAAGGCGAAAAGGCAGAGGCCAGGAGGTTTACTCCAGCCGTTACCCATTTCGGAGTGGAAATGAGAGCATGTGACATAGATTTTGTTTTTGGACTTCCCCGTTCTCCAGGCGAGAAGGATGCGATTTGGGTCATCGTGGACAGGTTGACCAAATTGGCCCACTTTCTACCATTCAAAGTGGGTACGTCTACAGAGAGACTAGCAGAGATGTATGTGCGCCAGATAGTCAGACTGCATGGAGTTCCTGTGAGCATAGTATCAGACCGGGACAGTCGCTTTACTATGCATTTTTGGAGGAGTCTGCAGGCTAGCTTGGGCACCCAGCTCAAGTTTAGTAGTGCATATCACCCACAGACAGATGGTTAGTCAGAGAGGACCATCCAGACACTTGAGGACATGCTTCACACATGTGTTTTGGATTTCAGAGGCTCTTGGGAGGATCACTTGCACTTGGTAGAGTTTGCTTACAACAACAGCTACCAAGCCAGTATCAAGATGTCACCATTCGAGGCGTTGTATGGACGGAGATATCGCACTCCGTTATCATGGGATGATGTAGGCGAGAGAGCTTTGCTTGGCCCGAAGATGGTGGTTGATGCAGCGGAGAAGGTCAAGCTCATTAGAGATAGACTTCGGGTGGCGCAGGACAGGCAGCGGCATTGGTCCGATAGCCACCGGAGACCTTTGGAGTTTGAGATATAGCTTAGAATCTAGATTTTATTCTTGTGTTTGCTTGTGATTGCTTGTTTTAGACTAAGTGCAGAGACCTTATTTGTGCTAGGTTGGAGATCTGGTGTTCCTGAGGATTTCTCCGACACGGGGCACTATTCACTTCGGTGGAGGCGGGAAGCTTAGCCCACGTTTCGTCGGACCCTTCCGTATCCTTGAGAGGGTTGACGCCGTGGCGTATAGGCTCGATT
>JAYESA010000020.1:73229333-73246833 GCA_036927795.1 Iris macrosiphon
GTAGTTACGTGGTATGCACGTCATGTATTCGACTTGTATATTAGCATTGGACGGGGAGGACAACTGGTAGGCGTATGAGATACACACATTGGAATATGTAGTATCCAGAGGAGCCACGGATCCAATGACTTCCTTTATTCAGATATCGCGTTCTTCGAAGAGATATAGACATATATATTTGCAGATACCTTGTTCTTCGTCTCGTTTGGTTCACAGAATCATAACGTTGAATTTTTTTTTTTATATGTTTGGATGTCAAAAAAATGGAGAAGGAAAAAAAAAGATTACCAATGGAAAAAAAATATGAGAGAAAATGATTCCCTCATCCACCTAAGGATTCATTTTTTCACTTTAAGCATTTACCTTTCCACCCTATTCTTTAGCATTTTCAAACGCCAGAATGGCAATTTCAAACGCTCGGAATGGGCACCTTCGCATATTCGCCTATTCTGATCTTATTACGAGAAAGGGCATATGTAGTAAAGGCTGGTTCACAATCAGCATTCTACATCTGATTATTGCACAAAATTGATGGGAAGGAAAGGAAAAAGAAGAAAATTTATATCATTTTTTTTTCGCGAACCAAACGAGACCTTATTTGATTCTCAAATATATACTCGTAACATTCGTCATTAAACTTATCAAAAGGATAAGTTATGGGGAAGACTGGTCCAGTAGGGATCAAATTATGATGCGATAGAGGAGCGGATGAAAGATGTATAAGTATAATGTCACGTTCCTACATGTACAGATACCACGCTCTTCGGAGTATTGGACATTATGGCTACACCTACCCATACGTACCAAGGTTGTCCTCATATTGCATTCACTTAGATGGTTAGCAGATCCCCTTTATTTATTCAGTATTTATATTTGGATTATATTTTTGTATCTTGTTACGTTCCTCTGAGGACCTGGTTCCCTTCCAAATTTGGACGAGACATACTATCCTACCGTGTACAGGCCCGGATATGAGACGAGGTACGCGTCCGAGGAGGAGCTTGAGGTGCTACCATCAGAGTTTCCTTGATCACTGGTAGGCCTTCCGCCTAGGGCTGGAGCATCCTTATCTAGTTAGCCGATGCTCTAGCCGTACTCTCTTATCTGTCCTTTGTACTCTTATTTCATCATTGTAGTGGATTTGTTCCCATCAGACATATTTGGATTGTACTATGACATTCAGACTACGCACTTTTTTCCCAGTATTGGCAGAAAGTGTCGTTCCCATCAGACATATGTTGAGGGCGTGCATGCTTGATTTCAGTGGATCATGAGAGGACCATTTATATTTGGTCAAAATTTTCTACAACAGTAGCTATCAAGCGAGCATTCAGATGGCTCCCTATAAAGCGTTGTATGGCAGGAAGTGTCGTTCTCTAGTGTGCTGGAGTGATGTGGGCGAGAGACATATTCTTGGACCTGAGTTGGTTGTTCGTACAGTGGAGAAGGTAAAGAAGATCCAAGGACACCTACAAGCAGCACAAGACAGACAGAAGCATTGGACAAACGCGCATCGATGACCCTTATAGTTTCAGGTTGGAGATCATGTGTTTCTAAAAATCTTGCCTAACCGAGGGACTATCAGGTTTTGAGGCAGAGAAAAGCTGAGTCCGAGGTACATCGTACCATTCGATGTGTTGGAGCGCATCAGAGAGGTTGCTTACAGATTAGCATTGCCACAGACATTAGAAGGAGTTCATGACGTCTTTCATGTATCTCAGTTAAGGAGGTACATGCCAGATCCGAGTCATGTGCTTGACCACTTGGAGATCACTGTCGGGCCGAGTTTGTCATATCAGGAGGAGCCTGTAAAGATTCTGGACAGAAGCGAGAAGGTGTTGCGAGGTCAGACTATCCCTCTAGTTCGTGTCGTATGGAGGCATCATGCACCAGGCGAGTTGACCTAGGAACGAGAGGATGATATTCGATAGCGTTTTCCCTATCTCTTCGAAGGACTAGGTATATAGTAGCATTTAATTTCAGTCAATAGTTTTTACCATGTGTCTGTTTTAATTTCGAGGACGAAATACTCTGAGGAGGGTAGATTGTAAACCCCTTCGACCAAATTTAGGTCTACCTGGCTTAGATAGAGAGACTAGGGTTAGTTTGGAGCCAATTAGAATTAGAACATAGTATTTTAGATTATTTATACAATATTTGTATCTCTCATTGCACCTTACCGTTGCTTCGATATTTGAAGTGCTACACTAGTATTTGCCTTTAAATAAATTTTACACACTTTTTCTAGTTGTGTCAGCCTTCCATTATGACCTTTGTGTAACTCATAAATACCATCTTTTGTGCTTTATTTTAGTCGTACAATATTCGTTACAAACATCTATTCTTAAATCCAAATAAATCCAACTTTGCATTTTTGTCCGTTCCAATCAAAATTGGAGACACAATCTCAACCCATTTTGTGCAACCCAATTTATGGCAATATTCTATTCTGAGTCTATTACATTCATGATATTTGTGTCCCACCCAATTTTAATCCTATGTACTTTCAATTAGTTAAAGAACACCATTTATACTAATTTTTAATTAAATTGGTGTAAGGACCCAACCTAACCCAAAACTAGACCCAACATCAACCCAAACCCCCACTCATACCCTCAAGGTTCATACTAATCACTACACACCCTTTTAACCTACTATATCACACTAAACATGGTATTTTTCTTCATCCAATCCCAAATCTCATTATTTGTGCAATTTCTCAATTGTTAGGGACTTTTGTGCAAAAAGGCAATGAGGTGTCCACCTCTCATTGGAGCCAAGCTATAAAGAAACCCCCCCTTTATTGTTGACCGGTTCACCATATTTTTTCCTTCATTTGGTTGTACTATATACAACTTTTTTCTCCTACATCATCCACACCCTCCATTCAAAACCAAAGCAATCTTAGCCCTCCATTCCTTCATGTAGAACCTCCCTTCCCATCCCTAGAAATGCATGTAGCCAGCCCTAATCCTAATGCCATCATCCTCCTCTCTCTCTCCTATATAAACACATACTTTCTCTCTCCCAAAATAAACCGCAGCCATAACCCTCACTCCAAACCGAACCCTAAAAAAAACTACACCTCCTTCTTCTTCATCCGACCACCTCCCTCTTCCAACTCCGGCCATCACCACCCCGCCACCACAGTCCCACCATCCTCCTTCGACCTGCCTTCCTCAACCTTGACCAACCCGCCGCCACCAGCAACCGTCTCCGCCTCATCAACCACGACGGCAGCCATCCCCAACCCGACTTCTTCTTCCCCCGACGACCTTCTTCTCCGACCTTCTAACTCTGCCACGGCCACTACAGTCAGCTTCTCTCTACCTCGACAAACCCGCCACCACCAGCACCGCCTCCACCACTGCAACCATCTCCACCACTCCCATCACCGTCGTCACCACCTCACCATCATCACCATCACCAACACCATCAACCTCTCCTCCGCCCATCTCTACCACCACAGCATCCAACACTATCATCACCATCATCCCACCACCATCATCACCTCCAACCCTACGGCCACCGCCACCAGTAGCTCACCCCGCCACAACCACCGCCACCAGCAGCTCATCCCCACGACCAAGCCGCTGCCGCTGCGAGCTGCTGCCATTGCCGTTGCTGCTGCCATTGTAGCTTCTGCAGCTACTGTGTTGGCCGGAGCACCACCCCAGCGCCGAAGGCAGGCCTTCCACGGGCAGCGGACGAGCGTCACCCCCCCGGTCACGAGCACGCCTAGGTTTGCACTTGTCCTTCTCTTTCTTCATGTATCGTTGCATGGACCTATGTGTAGTTGTGAACCCTAGTATAATGTGTATATGTGTGCATGTTTTAGAATAGTAGTTGGTGTAGTAAATACCTCATAGAAATTTTGGTTATTTAGTATGGTATATATTTGTGTTGACCTAGGTGTTTAGACTAAAATTGACATTGTGCACACTAACCTACTAGCTAGGACTTGTGTTTAGGTTATACGATATTTAGTATTGTAACGTATTGTGGTAGTTAATCGTCTTGCTGTGCACGGTATTTGAAGATATGACACTTGTACATTTTAATTACGTGCACACTCGACCCTGCTAGTTGACCGATTATGACCCCTCCTTGCGTCAGTTCTAAGTGCAGTATAGTTATATTTCCTGTGCGTACTAGAGTAATGACTGATGATTATATTATATCATATATATAGGGTCGCTGGACCATTCGGGCGAGACTTCGGGAGCAGGATTTTGGTACTCGCAGCTTGAGGATCCAGACAAGTATAACTTGCCTTATTTACTGTTTAATTTAAATTATTAAATGTTGCATGATATATTATTGCAATATTACTTATAACTGTGCGCGTCCGAGAATGACTCGGTTGCAGTCGACGAATGCGTCGATGTGTAGTGTATTGACTTAGTCACTAGCAGACTCATATAATGTTGTGAGGATATTCTGATATCTTCCAAGACCCTGATACTTTTTGCACTCATCACGATGACAAACTCATATTGGGATACGGGTTAGCGTACCCGACTAGCTATCGGTGCATGTGACATGCATCACGGTTTAGCGCGTAATCAGGATAGTCTAATTAATTGAGACCTGGCATATAGTTACGTGGTATGCACGTCGTGTATTCGACTTGTATATTAGCATTGGGCGGGGAGGACAACTGGTAGGCGTATGAGATACACACATTAGAATCCATAGTATCCAGAGGAGCCACGGATCCAATGACTTCCTTTATTCAAATACCGTATTCTTAGGAGTGATACAGATGTATATATTTGCAGATACCTCGTTCTTCGGAATGATGGATATTACATGTACAGATACCACGCTCTTCGAAGTGTTGGACGTTATGCCTACACCTACCCATACGTATCAAGGTTGTCCTCACATTGTATTCACTTAGATGGTTAGCACACCCCCTTTATTTATTCAGTATTTATATTTGGCATATATTTTTGTATCTTGTTACGTCTCTCTGAGGACCTGGTTCCCTTCCAGATTTGGACGAGGCATACTATCCTACCGTGTACGGACCCGGATAGGAGACGAGGTACGCGTCCGAGGAGGAGCTTGAGGTACTACCATCAGAGTTTCCTTGATCACTAGTAGGCCTTCCGCCTAGGGCTGGAGCATCCTTATCTTGTTAGCCGATGCTCTAGCCGTACTCTCTTATCTGTCCTTTCATACTCTTATTTCATCATTGTAGTGGGTTTGTTCCCATCAAACATATTTGGATTATACTATGACATTCAGACTACGCACTTATTTTTCAGTATTTATTTCAGCACTTCTTATTTATATTTGTGGATGAGATTAGACATTACATGTTGTATGTTAGCAAATTAGACTTGCTAGTATTTTAGGACATCGTAGTACGCTTCGTCGGGTCCATTAAATTGGATAATCCCTTATAGTCATATTAGCTGGCCATTGCCACGTGGCCTGGTCCCGTGTATTTTGGGACTGGGGCGTGACACCAGATATACATATGAACACAATAGATCTTATCCAACTTACCATCCTTTTCGGTAACAACAATATCAATTCATAATGTAAGAGAAATATGTCACAAGTATGTCATTGCATCAACTGTTAGCCTCTATAAACATTTAAATGTGTCGTGCATTCGTCCCTCACCTTGTTAAACTTGCAAGAAGATGACATTAGCTTGTAACATAACTATATGAAAGTTACTGATACCACAAGACATCCTGGACTATTCATAGAAAGACAATGAACCTTTCGCGTGGTGTCACGTCCCAGTACCAGAAGTATGGTACTGAGCCACGTGGCAATGGCCAGCAATACGACTCCAATGGGTATTCTAATTTAATGTGTCACTATCACATTTTCTAGGAAAGGATATTTTGATCATTTCATAATTAATTAATTATTGTGCATGTTAAATATTTATTTATTGTATGATTTATTTATTGTTAGATGTTACATTATATTTTGGACTTGTTAGTGGACCTAACTAGATTAGAATTGATTCATAGACCAACATTTATTTTAGTTAGACTAGAGCCCAACATCTTAGCCCATTTCATTAAGTTGATGATTTAATTAGTCAAACCATTAGTAGAGCCTTCCTCCTTAATATTTTTCTTCATGACAAGCCCCAAGGGGTATATTGGACATTATACAATGCTTGGAGGCCAAGTAGGAGGGGGGTCGACCACCTAAAGAGAGGAAGACTCTCTCTCATCTTCACATTTCATTCTACTTTAGATCTAGAATTGTTCTTCCTCAAGTTTTCTTTATCCCTACACCAAATTCCTATTAAATTTCTTCCTACTTCATCCCTAATTTACCATTAGAGACTCTAGAAGCAAGGAGGAGGCAATGATCTACAATTTAAAAAAATTGTACAAGTTAAGGCTTCTTTGTGTTCATTGGAGACTTGCATTGGGAATCCATCTTCCAATAGGTACAATTCAGATTTCTCTTGCTAATTAAACTATAAATATGTAGTTTAATTATTAGGAACCCACCTATGTACTAGGGCTAGCTATAGGAAGAAGAATTTACTACTAAGGACCCCTATTTTGGAAGTTATAGTGTGTTTTGTGCCCAACTTGGAGGAAATCCGAGATTGGTGCACCATGTGTTTGTCAATAGGTCAACTAGACCAAATTGACATATGTTTGATTGTGTGAGATTAGTGTCGTATCCACAAAGATATTTCTTTACATGGAGTAGAGTGGCATCCTGTTATTGTCTTGGTACCGATGCGGGATGCTACACCAAGCTCGCGGTAAATGTATGCTAGTATACCGCTTCCCCAAGAAGTTTCTTCCACAATGGAAATATCCGCAAAATTTAGTAGATATTTGGCATGAATGGAAGTTCCTGACTTGTCCGAAATGCCGACAGCTCCTAAGATGATATGCATATATCCATAGGCCATCGTATCGACATTTTCACATATGGCCTCCATGTCATTGAATGTCTCCTCCATATATTTCAAAGGAAGACTACACGACTTCTTGAAATCTTGAAGGGATGTAAAACTACGAGCCTCAACTCCAAGAGAATTTGACACATAATTTGTGATCTCATTGTACCACTCTAAGTCTTTCTCAGAAAATATATCATTCGTCATGACCCGACTTGTAATACTAAGGCCCAATATGTGAGGGACGGCATCTAGTGTAATCGTTATCTCCCTTGTTGAGAGATAGAAATTTTTGGTTTCTGGATGCCAACACTCAACAAATGATGATATGAGTGTGTTATCCATCGTCTTATACATGTACTTGGCCACATTTTATAAATCGATGGGGATGACTTTGCCCTTGACGACTTTCCCTAATTTGTCAAAACCTCAGCTATTGTACTTCTTCCCGTGGTTGACGACCGTTAACATACGAGAGCTTGCTTGAAAAGTTAACAATTGGATGAAATTAGATTTATAAAATATAGTAATCTAAAACAAAACTTAATTTTTTATAACGCAAGGCACATACCAGGTCGTTCCATATTTGGTATGCAATATGGTTGTCGAACAACAGTAACATAGAGCAACCTTTTGGGCGAGTCAAAATTGGACTTGTCGGTTGCTGAGAAGGTCCTGAACCATCAACTGGCTGGTTTCGGACAATTGGTACATCTTCATCGGAGGAGGAAGAAGGAGGACTAGTAGGAGCCGGTGTCTTCGAACGAGTTGTACTCTTTTTCGTTCGACGTTTGTAGCTTGTCTGTGTGGCTCAAGTTCGACGATAGTGATCGGTCTCTCAACAACACAGTCCATATTGCGTGCCTTGTGCGCCGACACAGTGGGGCATTTTTTTTCATAGCTGCATCCCCAAGACCCTTCTTAGGGGTCGAGGCTAGTAAAGAAAAAAAAAATTTCAAATAAAGAAAGAAACAATTGAGATTGTGCTTATAATCAGGACTGTAGATAATTTCTACAGTCCTGATTATATCTAGGACTGTATGAAATATCTGCAGTTCTGATATAATACAGGACTATAGAGAATGTCTACAGTCCTATATGTGCAATAGGACTGTAGAATTTTCTTATAGTCCTGAATGTTTAAAGCCCGACTGTTGCCTCTGATCTGGATTTTGAAACTCTAAATTACAAATTTTAGGTTTCGAACGTTCATAAATCAGCCCTAAATTAATCCTAAACCTATTTATTTACTAGACTATAAATTTTAGACATTAACAAGGATTGGGAAAATGATTCATGAAAATGAAATAAAATTTTCAAATATATATTTTGAAACCCTAAATGGAGGAAGAATATTGGATACATACGTAGATTGTGAAGAAGGTTTGGGTGTCGTTGATTATTGCTTGGAATTGGAGGAGGTGGACAAAGATCCAAGAGGATTGAAGAAAGAAAGAGAGGAAGGGAATTTAAAGAGAGAGAGAGAGAGAGAGAGAATATAAATTAGAATGAAGGGGTTTTGGGAGGTTTGGAGTGGTAAGCAGCCCAAAGTAAATTTTGGGCTGTCTTGAGTAAAATTTGCTTCAGTCTGGGTAGTACAAAGTAATGGGCTGTCCTAAGCAAAGAATGATGTGCCTTTAGAATTAACCATAAAAAATGATAGAAATAGAACTCATGATAAAAAAAATTTCTCTTTACAACAGAAAATAAAGATCATATCTTTTTTTAAGGTTTTACTCTTCCAAGCACTCTTGTGCATTTAATCAAACACCTTTTTGGTGTCATTTCTTTACATACTACTTCAATTTTATCATCTCTTATGTATTTAATAAAACACTTTGGTATCATTTATAGTGAAGAGAAAAAAATGAATTGAAATAGATTAAGAAACCTTCCTCAATTTTGGAACAAGAAATAAAGTGCGAGCTCGCAGTCACGACGAGGGCGACGGTGGGGAGCTGCTATTGTTTCTCTACAACTCTGTCTATTCCTACTGGTTGCTAGACAAAGAAGAGGAGAAAATGGTTCCCCTTTTAAAAGGTATGAGCGAGTGAGAGAAGGAGATAGATAGGGGCATGGCATGGACCAAATAAAGAAAGACTGAGAAGCACAATACCTATCATAAGGGATGGTTGCCAATGCCATCACCATTCATGGTAGCTGTAGCTAGTGGCGTTAATATTTATAAAAAATTGTACATGACGCATCAAAGTTTTCGTTAACTGTGTAAAAGACACAATTTTTGGGAAATTTGCAAATTCAGCCCCAAAACGCACTAAATTAGGGCATAATTTGTATTTTGTTGATTTACACCCTATTTTAGGGCATAATTTTTTTTTCCCCCCAATTTAGATTTACTTGGTATTAGTCTGATTGGATTAGTATTGTACGCCTAGTCTGATTGGATTAGTATTTTACGCCCTATATTAGAGCGTAAAATGCATGTTTGTTTGATTTACACTCTTCTTTTGGGCGTAAGTTATAATTTAATTTTTGTTTTTGTTTTTCCAAGTTGTGGATTTTCAAACATCCATATCTTTCAATGGTAATATGAGGAGCCAACCAACCAAACCCACCCACCCCCCCCCCCCCCCCCCCCCATCAAGGCAATTTACGCCCTAAAATAGGGAGTAAGTTTGCAAAATAAGCCCTATTTTAGGGCATAAACTAACTATTTCGTCGATTGGTAAGCACGAGGTTTAGTTCCAATTAATTTATGTTTTGTAATTTTACGCAATAAAATATGGCATAAATTGACTAATGTTGTGATTTACGCCCTAAATTAGGACACAAATTGATGATATTATTTTTTTAACTCAGTTCTGAGTTAGGATTAGTTTTTTACGCCCTAAATTAGTGCATATTGTGGCTGAATTCATAAATTCACCAAAATTTGTGTCTTTTACACAATTAAAGAAAACTTTGATGCTTCCTATACAATTTTTTGTAATATTTATCTCACGCTGTACTACCAACGGGATACGGACATGGCACGGAGACTATGGAGGGACCATGGTACTACTAACAGATAAATGGGGTTTAAAATAGCTACAACTACCATGGAATAAAGTAAAAGGAGACTATGGTACTACTAACAGATCCTATACAATTTTCAAGAAATAATGTGGTTGAATTCGATCTGTTGTTTAAGAGGATCGAGAATATAGGGACATGGCATAGAGACTATGGAGTCATGGACCATGGTACTACCAACGGGAAAGGGGGAGCTCAACACTGTACAAATGGAGAAATAATGAGAGAGAAAAAGAAACCTTATGTATAAATAAATAAAATTGAAATTCTAGAGGCACAGCCCCAACCCCTAAGGAATTGCTGACTATGCCCCTACTCGTAGGATAATCGACAGGTCAAAAATTATTAACTGACTTATGCAACTGAATTTGAATTTTGAATTTTATGCAAGATAATTATATATAAGACTACCTTAGATCCTTAGATTACCCATTAACATTGACATAGACCTGTACTGGGTCCCATACATAGCCTGGTGTACCATTGAATTACCCAACATGGAAAATTTTCTAAGCTGTCGGTACACCATGGCATACCGTTAGTATACCGTCGGGGTACAGTGAGCACAGTCAGCGAAGATGACTGGGCTATTCTAGTTCTCATTGGTCATTTTTTTTTTTTGGTGACTGTGATTTGGAGGGGGTACGGATTGGTGATGTGTCACATATCCAATCGGCTTTCTCTCTCTATATATATCCTCTCTCTTTCTCTCTTCCTCTTCTCAATTTCTCTCTTTATTTTCCTCTCTCTCCTCTTTGGGATGACCTAGAAACTAGATCATGAGATCTATGGTGTTATTTATAAATACCTTTAGGAGGAGGAGTAGAAGAATAGGCTTGGAAGTTTGGACCTAGGCAAGTACATATTGCCATTGTAAATTAACTCTATATTTTTTATCGATTTTGATTTCCTATGTCTTGTACGCTTAGTTTTATCAAAAATATATCTATTTACATTTCTATTATCATGGTTCCATGTCAATGCATGGTGGTTGCTTTGGGTTTAAACTAGGTTTTGATTTAGGTTAGAAACCTAGGACATTAGAGCATAAATTTGATATCAGTTATGATACTTAGGTTTTTATCCTCAAACCTAGTTCTATATATTATAGGGAACCTACCTCTTGTAGTGCCCCACTCCGCATCGGCACTATGTACAAGTGAGATCGCCTTGCTTGCTCGAACGGAAGTCTTCTCGGAGAGTTTCCGACCGATTAATCAATATGAGTGGGCAGAACTGCATTCTCTGATTCTTGCACGACTTAATAATGAATCTGAGTTTTTGAATGCTTGTTTGCTTAAGAAGAATGTTTTTCATAAAAAGAATGATAGAACCGACTCAGCATACTAATAAGAGAACTCACATAGTTTGCCATTGAAACGAATATGCTGCCTGATTAAGAGAATATGAATGCTTGTCAGAAATGAAATAGAACTATTGCTATGCTAAGAGAAAGGTAGGAAAGTTGCATGTTTAGTTACACCGACACATCTCAAACGAACCCTTGCCATGCTAAGCAGATCAGTAAATGAATCGTTTGAATGTGTCCCTTGAATATGCTAAGAAGAGATAGTTTTGCATGTTAGAGATGAAATCAATCGTGCTTGCCAATATATGTTTCGCTTTTCTGTTTTGCTATCGAACTGCTATAAGTTATAAGTGTTGAAGAGAATATAATAGTCTGCCCTGACGTCCGGTCCTTCGGGATCTTGGGGGGTGTGCTATTAGATTGTCGATAAGATGTGTTTGCTTGAGAAGAAGAGAAAAGTCTAATAGTCCGCCCTAGCGTCCGGTTCTTGGGGATCTTGGGGGGTGTGCTATTAGATTGTTATATGCTTGTGAATGTGAATGTGAATGTTTGCTTGTCTTGCATTGGTCTCGGACAACTTGTGCACAAGGTAATAGTCTCTCGGTCGGTTCCTGGGGCACTGGAAATCGGTCGGTCCGGAAGAGATTATGAGAGCACCCTGACGTCCGGTCCTACGGGATCTTGGGGGTGTTGTTGTCCATTAATGGGGAAACCCATGGATCGTCATATATATAGGGTGCATGCTAGGTTTACCTTCTTGCATACCTATCATTTGTGACACCAGAAGATGGATTCATAAGTTTATGCATTTATGCAATTGGTGGCTAACTTGTGTGTCTGCTGCAGGGATAACCGTTCGGCTATGGGGTAAGAAATATGAGTTTATGCATAAGCATGCATGTTCATTTTGTCTGCATCGTAGAGATATCTGTTAGTGCTTCATGCATTTGCATCGGTCGGACAATGACTATTAGTGCAGAGCTGAACCTTGGCTACGGCTGCTTCGGCAGTAATGTGCAACCATGAGTCACAGCTGCTAATAGGATCAGAATGAGAGTCATTGGTTAGCTGGATTACCGCTACCAATCCTGAGTTTCTCGGGGACCGGCCTTTGAATGATAGTTCTGCTTGTGTGCTTGATTGAATGATAGTTCCTATATGCTAATTTGCCCCCAAAGAGATAGTTTGATGCACAATACATGCTGCACACTACACGATAGAGCACTGCCCCGATCGTATGCTTACAAGTTTGAATATGCAAACTGTTTCAAAGTTATATTTTTAAAAAGATATAATCTGACTATAGTTCTGAACTGCATGAAATAAACTTAAGTAAAACTAGCAAGATCACTAGTAATGCAATATTTTGCCACATGATTACTTAGTGTGGGTTTCAGGGGGTATAGCTTCTGTTCAGTTGTTTTATCTCACCAATACTTGTATAAAGTGCTGATCCACCAACAATTTGCTTGTTCTCAAATGCTCGTTCGTCCGAGAAAGTGATAGCCGTGCCTCATCCCAAGGAACCGGAAATCTGGAGTCGATGCCTGGAGCCACATCGAGTTGTGCCTGCTTTGAGTTGCTTTTGTATAGAGGAACATAATGTATGGAACGGTGTTATTGTAATCGTGAGAAGAGTGCTTGAGCGATCTGTAACCTCGGCCTTGCGCCGTTTGTAACACATGTGAATATCAATAAAAGAGCTTATTTTTCATATGCCATTGTGTTCTTCACTTTTCTGCATTATGTGTGTCACGCCCCGATCTCCCGCAGGCAATCGGCCATTCCCGCTAGGCGGGAATCACCCTCGCCAGCGCTCCCGTGGAACGATCGCTTCACCCATCCGGGCGTGATGCCGCACGAGCGTGATCCACGCCCGTGCAAGGCCATGGTTCATTGGCTGGTGGCAAGAGTTCTAAGCCACAGAGTCGCACAGATTGTCCGAGTGCAGCGGAGTCATGAATGCATAGGTGATCGGTAACAGGTTCACTAAGTCGACAATAGTAGCGGAAGCATTGAAACACAAGTTGAAGTAAAGCAAGCTCTTTATTGATATAAACATGTGTTACAGGCGGCGTATAGCCGAGATTACAAGTCGCTCAAGCCTCTCTCTGAAACAATAAAAGCGTGCCAAGTGGCTACAATTGTGGAATAATTTTTTTTACAGGCGATGGTCAGGCGACGCTCCAACATTATGTCTTGTATATGTGCTTCAATCCCGGACGCACCGTTGCTTCGGAGTGATGTCCACGCCTTAGCACGCACGTTGGAGGCATCCGCACCGAACGAGGTTCTCCCGCACCCTGCATACAAACTGGTAGATTATCAGTACATTGAATGCACTGGTGGGGAAGCTACTCGCCCGCTCGACAAATCCAAACACGTAATACAGGTTTCATGCACAACTATTAAGTTGTCTTTCTACTTGCCTTAGGATCAGTTTTATGCAGATATTGAATAGCCTAACGTGTCGGCAGTGCGCCGTGCGATGTTAGAGGAAACACGGCGAGACTTACCAACTTACCATCTCCTTCCCTGTCCAAGGCAAACATTGTTAATTTAAGCAGGGGCATGTATAAACATTCAGGAGCATAGCATATGCAACATGCAAACATGAGAGTCATTGAACGGGACAGTATTTGGTGTGCTCAGTTGTTCTTGATGCAATGACTCACACGCGGATAGACGCTAAGCGATGATGACTTATCTATATGAACATGAGTCACTGGCATAGCCATAAAGGACTAATCCCAGACGAGAATGGAACGCAACGAGAGCACACGATGCGCTACGAACCATCTCGCCCGTACACGATGGATTGTACATAAAGTAGTCCAAGGCCAAGATGGAATGCAACAAAGTACACGATGCGCTACAAACCATCTTGTCCGCACACGATGGACTACACACGTGATGTGGTCCCGGGAAAGTGGAATGCAACGTAAATACACGAGGTGCTACAAACCACTCACCCGAACACGAGGGACCACACAAGAGTTCCATCCGGATCAGATCGGCCCCAGTGTCCCGGTGACCGTCCGTGGAACTATACCTCGTTTCCGAGTTGTCCGCGACATGCACCTTCTTTTTGGGTCATTCAATTATCACGAGATACACGAGAACACGAGAACACGCGTGCACTTTGAACAAGAGAACACGAGAATACGAGTGCACGGGAACACGAGTACACGAGTACACGGGATACTTGGATCTTGTTCTTTGTACAATAACTTGTCTTGATGCATTCCCCTGGTTCGGGGCTGCCTGGTGACCTAACGGTCCTGGATACTTGCAGGGTCAATCATACACGAAATGACTACTGAGTAGTCTCCCAGAGTTGGATGAAAACACGGCAACATTCAAGCAGACAAGCATGCATTCTAGGTACATAAGCAGGCACGTTGCTCGGGCCCGAAGGTAAGCCGAGAATTGAAACCGTTAAGGGACTTAGCATGCGAGGGTCTGAATATAAGCAGTATTTCAATTTCCATGTTCTAGCAAGCAATACAAGTTGGGATTATTCCCTTAGCTAGGTGCGTTGGATTTATTAGCATGCAGGGGGTGAATCACCTAGCGACTAGCATGAAAATTCCAGATTTTATGTGTGCTGGCTAAGCAAAGACAAGTTCACCGTAGCCACCCACCTTAGCGATGATTCGCCTCGGTAGAGCGATACGTCTGAGCGAGCCTCTGAAAGTCCAAGCCGGATTTCTGTAGGGACAAGTCTGGATATCCTTTGCTTCTTGATCGAGGCAAAGCGGGTCGGGACAGCTGCACGATTGCCGTTTGAGACGGCAGTCCGCTTGAGCGGAACGGGGTGTTACAATGTGTGCCGCTGCTTCAGTATTGAATAGCTTACTTGCCCTTGTTCAAAGCTTTGGCCTTGTGCAAACGCACTTTAGGCTTGCACGGCATCATGCCCGTGCGAGGACGATCGGTTTCGTAGGGACCAAAGCGAGGACGAACGGCCCTGCGGGACCGGGGCATGACACCTCTAACATCATTATTTATCAGAATAGCATTGGTAGAGATCGGGTATATTTTGGCCTCGAGAAACTATTTTTTAAGCTATGTCTACATAGTTTCTATGCAGGCGATGTACTGCCGGTATACTACTGTCGGTGTACCGTTGGTATATCGGTCCAGTAGAATTTTGTATTCTATAATATTCTTTCCCGAATAAGTGATTTTTTGATATACCGTCGGTATACCGTTGGCACCGCGACGGTATACCACTCTGACAGTTTTAGTTCCCATAATGGTCTTGTCTAGAATTGAGGGTTTTTGGCATACCGTTGGTACGTCGCTGTCGTTGTACCACCGATATACTGTTGGCCTACCCCTGTTTAGAATTTCTTCTAGTTTAGTTTATCGATTTGTAGTGTAAGTGTTTAGTTCATTCTGAACCTTGCACTAGTGACTTTATATTGTATTCTAATCCTTGTAACTGATAGTTAATGGCCTATATATGTGATACCTATTATCCTGCCCCAAATGTTAGGAGAATTGATTATCAACCTATGATATTATCCTATTGACTCTCATGAGCCAGTAGATGCTAGCATTATATTATATTGGGTAATATAGTATATAATGACTGTACTCTTGATTTGATACCCATAATGACCAACAAACTAATAAACTAGTGATGATGGAATCTTAAATTAATTCACTGCTTGATTGTCCATATTTTCTAACATGACTACATGTATCAGTGCTATTATGATTACTAGCTTACCCTTTGAGGTACTGGCCTTGTTATCACATCATGGTGCTGTTCACGGGTGCACTACGATGATATTCATGTTATTCCTGAACACTGATATGCTATATCATATTTCTATTATATTATATATTATTATATTACTTCCTGCATTGTACCTTCGTAGTTGGTCAGTGATCATTGTGTAGCATGACATGAAGATATGTGCATTAAATGTTGAAGTTTACACTCAGGGTAAATCTAGGTTGGAACTTCCGAGAACCAATGTGGATTCACACCCAGCGTACTTGTACTACGGTATGACATCTAGAACGGATGATCGTGTCAACGGAACAAGATTCCATGGTTAATTAAATAGCTTAGAACGCATAGATTCATTGGGAGTGAAAGGATCCTGAGATCATGCATCTTGCTAGCCAACCATCGAATATTTTGGTATATCGTCCACCTCGGTAGAGTGCAGTATCTGGCATTCTATTATTTTTATCGACCCAATATCGATTCTATAGGAGTGTTGGAACCGTTATTGGTATTGTTACTTGTCACGCTTCAAAACCGGAATACTGGAGAGCGGGGGCAGATAGAGGCAGCTATGTATACCAGAGTACTCTATACCCCGAGATACTGTCACAACTGTCTAGACATGTGAGGGTTTACTCTATAATCTATCAGGCAATCCTGGGTCAAGAATCCTAGGTTTCTCAATCTCAAGCAAGCAATAAGTTATAAGATGTATGATCACCAAACATATAATAGTGAGGCATCCCAAACTATACATACACAGATGATCATGAAACTAGTTACAAAATAAAGAACTAGCAAGAGTACAATATTACATGATAAACTCTAGCTATAGTCTAGAATATGCTTTAGATATAGGCCCACAGGCTAGAATGTCAAGTTCTAAAACACGAGATAAACACGTGCTCGGTGGCTAAATGCCTCAAAAGTAATAGGTAAAAGATCAAGTGGGTGATGAAGAAGAAACTCACTCATGTCCTCGGGTGCTCCTGGTATTCACCATCTTGAGGCAGAAAATATGGGAGATCCTGCGATTCTTCTCCAAAATCTGGCCATACAAAACCAGTGGGGTTAAACCCCAAAATAACATGTACCATAAGGGAGCCAAACTTATGAACTAAAACTATCATGCAGACAAATCAGTAAGAAATAGCCGGTAAGGTAACAGTTAAGCAAGTACAATGGGTAAGATAATAGTTAAACAGTAATTAAACAAGGACATCTGGAATCAGTACTCTGGTTACCATCTCCGAATTAGTTGTTAATGAAATCAGGATATGACTAGACTAGATAAAAAATTATGCGATCACGGCCAATCATGCCCTACGGCTTGCTATCATTAGCTAACTAGGGTTGTCACAGTCCTAGTTACTAACACATGCAGTTTGAGATTCCTTACAGCCACATGTCCTGCAGACCATCCGGGTTATCCAGATGAACAGGTACATAGTATAGATTTATCAGGTATAATCATTTCTTATCTTTTCTGGAAGTGCAACACTCGATGGTGTGCTGG
>JAYESA010000020.1:73851833-74040155 GCA_036927795.1 Iris macrosiphon
TCTCGCCTGTTTATAAAGGCTATATTCTGCACTGAGTGTGGGACATTGGCCAACATATACACTAAACGTGACATGATGATTCTTGCTTGGTGTATAATATTATATTCTTGAATGCTTGGCACGAAAATAATAATGGGTCAGAACCATAGTGTCACTACCACATTTCTAGAATAGAGGTATTTTGCCATTTTACATTATTCATATATTGTGCATATTATTTATTTATTTATATATAAAAATGATTAGCGATTAGTAGATTAGACTATTTAATTAGACTAGACCCTAGTGGACCTAACCAACTTGGCATGACAACTTAACCTATTTGTTAGAATAGTCTATTGGACACTAAATTAGTTAACCATTCTGATAAATTAAGGATTTGACTTAACATTCATTAAAAGGAGAAGCTTCCTCACTAATTAATTCTTTATGACAACCCAATAGGGGCATAGGTGTCATTTTGCATTGCTTGGACAAGGAGGAAGAGGGGGCTGTCCTAATTAAAGAAGAGGGGATTTTCTCTCCTCTTATTTCTAATTACAAATAATTCCTAATTAGTGTTCTTCCCCAAAAGTTTATCTCTCCACCAAATTCCCTCAAATTTACTTATCCTCACCATCTAAGGAGATTAGAAGCTAGTGGTTGCAAGGAGCTTGGAGAAGAAAGAGCTGAGCTTGGTGATTGTGTCCAATTTATGTCTTAGTAAGATTTTATTGGGAAACCGTCTCCCAATAGGTAAATTCTAAAATCCCTTTTCTCTAATTAGTTCTATTTAGTATTTTAGAGCATATAGAATGTACACATGTATTAGGGCTACCCATAGGGAGGAGTTTGAACTCCTATTGACCTTATTTGTGATTTCTATATTGAGTTTGGTATCTATTTTAGGAGAAATCTGAGAGTGGGACACCAAATATTTTTTATTAGGTTTGCTAGACCTCATTAGTGTTAGATTTTTCATATGGAGGTAGATACGTGTCAACAATTGGATACGAGTAGGTCGTATCATGATACGATGTGATACAGAGGTCATTTTTAGGGGTTTTGTTCATAAGGAGCTAATTCTTCATTATTTGCATTATAATTAGTTAGTATAATCTTTTAGATAATATAATTTATATGTATGAGGTGGTTCATGATTATTAGACGGGTGTATCTTAGCGTATCATAGGTTTGGTGCATGGACGAGGAGTATGCATTCCAAGTGTTTGACAAATTGACTCATATTGGAAATGGATCTATTTGATGCTTGTTCACTATATATATATATATATATATATATATATATATATATATATATATATATATATATATATATATGTATGTGTGTGTGTGTGTGTGTGTGTGTGTGTGTATTTTGAGTGTGTGTACTGTGCACACTGTGTGCCAGTGATGGATGGGGATCGTGTTCGGATTCAGTAAACTAGGAGGGGGTAGACAGTGAAAGGTTAGGCTTTGGGGTGCTTGAGAGGGTCTGCAGATCTTGCAATCTCTGTGTAGGAGAAGATAAGTATACCAGGTGAGGGGGGAAAACTGATACTTGAGTATCAGTAGATCTGAGATCAGTAAATGAAGCCTATGTGCAACTCAAGTTGGTATGACAGTACTTAGTTAAGGACTTGAGCATTTTATATGTTAGTTTAAGTGATCTTGTAAGAGTTTAAGGTAGGCTTTGAGTGCCAGGTCTAAGGGAGAGGTATCAACTGGGTTAACATTTTTGACTGATACCAAAGTATCAGTCATGACTGAGTGACAGTTAGGATTTAACAAGTGCAATAATGGTTGGACTCGAGCTCTATGAGTGATCAGTGTTGGTGTTAATTGCAAGCCGTGTTGGGGTACATGGAGTAGGTGGATTATCTATAGTGATGCTTGAGGGAAGAGTTTGTGTTGCGTTCTTCAGCAGCACGGGAAGGTGATTGCCTATGCTTTCAATTACGTCCACATGAAAAGAACTACCCCACCCACAATTTGAAGTTGGTAGCAGTCATCTTTGCTCTAAAGCTGTAGAAATATTATCTTTACGGAGAGCGTGTGGAGATCTTCACAGACCACAAAAGCTTGAAGTACATGTTTATACAGAAAGAACTGACATGAGGCAAAGGAGGTGGTTGGAGCTGATGAAGGACTTTGATATATCATTACAGTACCATATAGGAAAGACGAACGTAGTCACCGATGCCTTGAGCAGGTATCCGATGGCTATGTACTTGACGACAGAGAGACACTTGTTGGCCGATCTTGAGAGCTTGGAAATTGAGGTCCTAGTTCCTAGTATCGAGATATAAATGTAGGGATTGCAGATACAATCTGAGATGATGGACAGGATCAAGGCCATACAGTTTGATAATGAGACTCTGAGGAGCATCAGAGCAAAGATTCAGATAGGATTATCGGAGGATTTCACCATCGTTGATGATGGATCGTTGCAGGATGGTACTAGATTATGTGTGCCGAGTGGGGAGTTGTACAAGGAGGTTCTGTAGGAGGCACATCGCTCTCAGTACTCGATGCATCCAGATACCAACAAGATGTATCGGGATTTGAGGGAGCACGTACGATGGTATGGTATGAAGCAGGAGATGGCTAGTTTCATATCCAGATGTCTAGTATGTCTGCAGGTAAAGGAGGATAGACAGAGGCCAGGTGGATTTATTCAGTCTTTACCCATCCCAGAGTGAAAGTACGAGCATGTGAACATGTATTTTGTTTTGGAGCTTTCGTATCTCCAGAAGAGAAAGACGTGATTTGGGTCATCATAGACAGGTTGATTAAATCAGCCCACTTTTTGCCATTTAAAGGGGTACATCTACGGAGAAGCTAGCGGAGATGTATGTACGACATATTATCAGATTATATGGAGTTCCTGTACGAATCGTCTCGGATCGGGATAGTCGTTTCACTTTTCACTTCTGGAGGAGTTTGTAGGCTAGTTTGGACACTCAGCTCAAGTTCAGAACTGCATATCACCCCCAGACAGACGGACAGTTAGAGAGAACTATCAGGCTCTCGAGGATATGCTTCACAGTTGTGTTCTGGATCTCAAAGGATCTTGGGAGGATCATCTGTACCTGGTAGAGTTTTCTTATAACAACAATTACCAGGCAAGCATTGAGATATCACCATTTGAGGCTTTTTATGGACAGAGATGTCATACTCCATTATCATGGGATGATTGTCACGCCCCAGTCCCAAAAATACGTAGGACTAGGACACGTAAGCATGCCAGCCGCATGGATATGGCAACTCCAATATATGGAAACCAAATCCATATGTACGCTGTAATATGAATATAAAATCCATAAGTGGTATAAAATGAAATACAAGTCACAGGTCAAAATCTAAATCTCATCCACCAAAATCATATAGAAATAAATAACCAGTATCTATGAAACTAGATCTCAACAAGAAGTATCTAAGGATGATAGTTGGGTGGAAACAAATCCACTACCAACTCAAATGGGAAAAGTAAATACAATATAAGTACAACTTACTCAAACATTATGAGTACCAGCTACCAATCACGGCTCGAAGAGAAGACATCCACGAAGCATCTATATCCTTCCAAATCTGTGCTCCTGCAAATACTCAAGAACAGGTACACCTGGCAGCGGACCAGGTCCTCAGAGGGACATAACAAGTATACTTAAACACATGCCAATAAAGTACTGAAATAAATATCCAAAGGGGTCGCCTAACCGTCTAAGTGAATGCAGTTAAGAACAACTTTCCCCACAAGTGAGCTATCTGGCTGAAAACTGGGATTTGGCATGGTTCTCTTTTGAAGATCCAGGGGCCCAAAGGCACGTCGTCTTTTGAACGGCGGAGGCCCGCCAATGTATATATATGGGTCATCACCACCCATATCTCCAGCGGAGAATCCGGGCGTCACAGAAAAAGTGCAAAGGAGCTCAAATGCGGTACTTGTTGTTCTCCCCACCCCATGCTCTAAGCATGTCACATCCATGACACGATTTGGTCCATAGCCTATTCTTAGTACCCTAGCCCAATCCTGCAACCAAACAAGTACAAGGATGGGACCACCGTACTATAATAAGCTATGTCCTTGGACCTCTAATAACTGCCAAGTCTACTAGCATACAAAGTTTCTAACAGCAGTTATCCCTAACGCATGGCCCACACGTACCGATGATCAGTCAATACATGCGTCCGTGATCTATATGAGACTCACAACTCGTGTAAAAATATGTGTCACGGCCAAATGAACCTAATGATACTATATGATAATGGGGTAGTCTCATGTACAGGGTCAATGCAATACATAAGTAAAAACATATCACGACGTCACCGTCGCGAGCATTTTATATAACAATTAAAATATATGAACTAAGGGCAGAAAATAAAGATGCATGCAACATATGGAATGTAAATAACAGTACAATGGCAAGGTATACTTGCCTGGCAAGAAACTGCAAAATGTCATGTCCAGATGTCCAATACACATTCTGTGGCCATAGCTTCTGGTCCTGTGTATTGGACATCTGGACATGACATTTTGCAGTTTCTTGCCAGGCAAGTATACCTTGCCATTGTACTATTATTTACATTCCATATGTTGCATGCATCTTTATTTTCTGCCCTTAGTTCATATATTTTAATTGTTATCTAAAATGCTCGCGACGGTGACGTCGCGATATATTTTTACTTATGTATTGCATTGACCCTGTACATGAGACTACCCCATTATCATATAGTATCATTAGGTTCATTTGGCCGTGACACATATTTTTACACGAGTTGTGAGTCTCATATAGATCACGGACGCATGTATTGACTGATCATCGGTACGTGTGGGTCGTGCATTAGGGATAACTGCTGTTAGAAACTTTGCATGCTAGTAGACTTGGCAGTTATTAGAGGTCCAGGGACATAGCTTATTATAGTACGGTGGTCCCATCCTTGTACTTGTTTGGTTGCAGGATTGGACTAGGGTACTAAGAATAGGCTATGGACCAAATCGTGTCATGGATGTGACATGCTTAGAGCATGGGGTGGGGAGAACAACAAGTACCGCATTTGAGCTCCTTTGCACTTTTTCTGTGACGCCCGGATTCTCCGCTGGAGATACGGGTGGTGATGACCCATATATATACATTGGCGGGCCTCCGCCGTTCAAAAGACGACGTGCCTTTGGGCCCCTGGATCTTCAAAAGAGAACCATGCCAAATCCTAGTTTTCAGCCAGATAGCTCACTTGTGGGGAAAGTTGTTCTTAACTGCATTCACTTAGACGGTTAGGCGACCCCTTTGGATATTTATTTTAGTACTTTATTGGCATGTGTTTAAGTATACTTGTTATGTCCCTCTGAGGACCTGGTCCGCTGCCAGGTGTACCTGTTCTTGAGTATTTACAGGAGCACAGATTTGGAAGGATATAGATGCTTCGTGGATGTCTTCTCTTCGAGCCGTGATTGGTAGCTGGTACTCATAATGTTTGAGTAAGTTGTACTTATATTGTATTTACTTTTCCCATTTGAGTTGGTAGTGGATTTGTTTCCACCCAACTATCATCCTTAGATACTTCTTGTTGAGATCTAGTTTCATAGATACTGGTTATTTATTTCTATATGATTTTGGTGGATAAGATTTAGATTTTGACCTGTGACTTGTATTTCATTTTATACCACTTGTGGATTTTATATTCATATTACAGCGTACGTATGGATTTGGTTTCCATATATTGGAGTTGCCATATCCATGCGGCTGGCATGCTTACGTGTCCTAGTCCTACGTATTTTTGGGACTGGGGCGTGACAATGATGTCGGGTGAGAAAGCCTTGTTGGGGCCATAAATAGTCATAGATGCAGCTGAGAAGGTTAAGCTGATTAGAGATAGACTTCGGGTGGCACAGGACAGATAGCGGCATTAGGTCGACGGCCACTGGAGACCTTTGGAGTTTGAGGTATAGGTTTTGCTTTGTTTTAGATTGCGTCTTAAGGCTGTGTTTGTTTTAGGTGGGTGATCTAGTATTTCTGAGGATTTCTCAGACACGGGGCATAATTTATTTTGGTGGAGATAGAAAGCTTAGTCCATGGTACATCAGACCCTTCGGTGCTCTTGCGAGGATCGGTGTAGTAGCCTACAGACTAGACTTGCCACCTAGACTAGAGGAAGTACATGATGTGTTTCATGTGTCATAACTATGATAGTACGTGGCAGATCCTAGTCACGTACTAGATCACTCAGAGATAGAGGTGGGCCCAACTCTCAGCTATCCAGAGCAGCCCTTGGAGATCTGGATCGTAAGAAGAAGGTGCTACGAAACCAGACCATTCCTTTGGTTCATGTCGCGTGGAGACATCACTCTCTAGGTGAGTCAACCTGGGAGATGGAGGATGAAATGCGTGAGCAATACCCGTATCTCTTCGAGCCTTGAGGTATTGTTCTTCTTGCTTTGGTGTGTTCTTGTGCTATCTTAGTTTTAATTTCGAGGACAAAATTATTTTAAGGAGGGTAGACTTATCACTACCACATTTCTAGAATAGGGATATTTTGCCATTTTATATTATTCATATATTATGCATATTATTTATTTATATATAAAAATTATTAGTAGATTGGACTATTTAATTAGACTAGACCCTAGTTGACCTAACCAACTTGACATAACAACTTAACCCATTTGTTAGACTAGTCTATTGGACCCTAAATTAGCTAACAATTTCCATAAATTAAGGATTTGACTTAACCTTCATTGGGAGGAGAAGCTTCCTCACTAATTAATTTTTTATGACAACCCAATAGGGGCATAGGTATCATTTTATATTGCTTGGACAAGAAGGAAAAGGGGGGCGGCCCTAATTAAGGAAGGGGTATTCTATCTCCTCTTATTTCTCATCACAAATAATTCTTAATTAGTTTTATTCCCCAATAGTTCATTCCTACACCAAATCTACCCCAAATTCTTCTCAAATTCACTCATCATCACCATCTAAGGAGACTAGAAGCTAGTTGTTGCAAGGAGCTTGGATAAGGAGTTGAGCTTGGTGTTTGTGTCCAATTCGCGTCCTAGTGAGCTTTCATTGGAAAACCATCTCCCAATAGGTAATTTCTGAAATCTCTCTCTCTAATTAGTTCCATTTAGTATTTTAAAGCATATAGAGTGTACCCATGCATTAGGGCTACCCATAGGGAGGAGTTTAAACTCCTATTGACCCTATTTATGATTTTTATATTGAGTTTGGTGTCCATTTTGGGGGAAATCCAAGAATGGGATACCAAGTATTTGTTATTAGGTTTGCTAGACCTCATTAGTGTTAGATTTGTCATGTAGGGGTAGATACGTGTCCACATACGGGTAGGCCGTGTCATGATATAGTGTGATACATAGGTCATTTTTAGGGGTTTTGTTCATTAGAAGCTAATTTTTCATTATTTGTATTATAATTAGTTAGTATAATCTTTTAGATAATATAATTTATATGTATGAGGTGATTCATGATTATTAGAGGGGTGTATCTTAGCATATCATTGGTTTGGTGCATGGACAAGGAGTATGCATGCCAAGTGTTTGACAACTTGACTCATATTGGAAATTGATCTATTTGATGCTTATTCACTGTTAATATATATCTGTATATATATGTTTATAGACAGGTATAAATATATGGGTTTATATATATTTTTGAGTGTGTGCGTTGTGCACACTGTGTACCAGTGATGGATGGGGATCGTGTTCAGATTCAGTAAACTAGGAGGGGGCGGACAGTGACAGGTCAGGCTTTGGGGTGCTCGAGAGGGTCTACAGAGCTTGCAAGATCTGTGTAGGAACGGATCAATGTGCCAGGTGAGGAGGAAATTGATACTTGAGTATCAGTAGATCCGAGATCAGTGAATGAAGCCTATGTGCAACTCAAGTTGATATGACAATACTTAGTTAAGGACTTGAGCATTGCCTATGTTACTTTAAGTGATCTTGTGGGAGTTTAAGGTAGACTTTGAGTGCCAGGTCTAAGGGAGAGGTATCAGTTGGGTTGACATTTTTGACTGATACCAAAGTATCAGTCATGACTGAGTGTCAGTCAAGATTTAACAAGTGCAATGATGGTTGGACTCGGGCTCTATGAGTGATCAGTGTTGGTGTTAATTATAAGCTGTGTGTTAGGGTACGCCAGTAAAATGGAGGTTGCAGATATCTGTGGTGTTTGATGGTGTATCAAGAGAGTGGGAGGCACTATGTTGTAGGCTCAAGTTTCAGATATGTAGGCAGTATACACTGCACAGTGAGATATTGAGAAGTTGAGGTGGGGGACTATTGCTGTATGGATTTATAGTGAAGGTTTAGGTCAATGTTATGATGTGAGCATCAGTAATAACTTGGGTATTCAAGGAGTGCACTGATGCAGAAATTGTAGCAACTTAGATAGCTGTGTGTTGAAGGTATTGAGTTTCAGTTAATGCCAGTGAGTTAGCATACACCAGATACTAAGATAGTTAAGATATATTAGTAGTGTTTAAATTTAGTTGAGTTATGGCTGGTACATAAGAGAGTATCAATTTTAGGTAATAAGGTGAGTTCATGCCAACTGTGTATTAGGATGGGCACTAGTGAGGTGAGTAGATGTATCAGTTTAGGTACACTAAGGAATAGCTAAGGTAAAGCATATTGTTAAGTTAGTATGGATATTAGGCATTAGGTAATCACCTAAATACTAATGTAGAGTTATAGATACTGAGTGATATTTATAATGGTACTAGTATAGCTAGTGTAAGGTATTGGTTAATACTATAGACCAAGGTATTAGAGTGAGGTGGACAATAGAGTATTAATACTATTTAAGATAGAATACTAGCAAGGTAAGTATTATAATTTATTTATATACTAATTAGACTCTAGTATATATATATTATCTAATATTATATAGATACTTGCTACTAATAGTTAATATAGCTATTAATGACTAGTGTTAGTAGATATTGTCTATTATAGACTATTATGATATCGAAATCGACTAGTGGACCTAGCTAACCTAGTTTGGACTTAAACATGGATTAGAAACCTCATATTTAGTTAGTTAATCATGCTCATCCTTCATTTCACCCAATTAATATTATTATTTAATATTTATGTATGTGTGACTTCTTTTTTTATTCCGATCCTCACACCTTGCTCAGGACCACAGACGAGTATATTCTCTGACAGTTTTCGTATTTTGACGATTACTATGATTCTAGTATGTAGTTTTATGCTTGATTCTGGTACAGTGGATACACGGACTAGTATCATAGATACCGGTCATGAGGAGTCATGATTGGATCCACTGTACTAGCCGAGGATGGAAAAGTATTAGTTGATTATGTGATCATACACCACTTACTTGTGCATAGATCACCCCCACTACACGAGGGTGTAGCCTGATCTTATTACTTGTGCATATCTTCCCGTATATGATTGACCTGATCCCCTTATCTGTACTTTTGCGTAGTTAATCATACTTGATTGACCTGATCCCTTATTGTATTTGTGCATAGCCAATTATATATGGTAGAGCCCGATCTTGTCCTAAGTCGATCACATAATAACTGATATTTTAAGGCACTTAATGGTTGTTCATCTCCCTATTCTAGTTTACATCGGCTGATAAATTTATTCCTTATTTATTTACAGTTAATTATTATATGTGATATGATTAACTGCATACCAGTTTTCTTATTGTTCAAGTATTTCTTTCATCTTGTATTCTCATTGCTTACTGTTTTGTAGTCTTGGTTAATTTAATGAAACTGTTGTTAGTTTATGTTCTTCGCTCCTTTTCTGACTGGATATATTTTTCAAAGGATCTCGAAGCCTTTTTCTCCACTTATTATAGACCCAGTGTACACGAGGATTACCCTCAGGAGCTTCATGTGGATCCTGTTCCAGTAGTAGATCCATTAGTAGAGACTTAGAGTCTAACATTCATTTTATAGTTGGATTATTAGACTTTAAGATACTCTAAGTTGTATTTTATTGGAGACTTATGTTCTTATTAAGATAGCTAGACTCTAAACTCATTGATGTTGTGACGTATATTTTAGACTTCTCTTAATTTCTTTTATATCATTATTGTGTCATTCCTCTTCCTTATAGAATTATTATGATTGAGTATTGATATTGTCATCATATTTATATTTATCTTATCCTCCTTATGGAGTTAAGATCATTGACATGTTATATATTATTGTGAGTTGTGATAGATAGTATTGTCACCTAGACAACATTCTACCGTCGATACTGCGGCATAGGCTGGACGTACCCACGACTCCTGCCCAAATCGGGTACGGGTCATGACATATAGCGTGGCTAGGTTATTGCTTTTTGAATGTTGTATCTATGGTGAATCCAGACTTGGCTCCTTATATTAAATGGATTCGTATCAAATGTGCCCATACTCTGTACGACATCATTAAGGGGAATAGTCCTGTTGTCACGGCAGGGAATTTCATATCACTATAGGGTTAATTAGGTAAGATAAAAGCTGATTGGAACATGGGGAGGAAACAACATCCTGAGATCGTGCGTGATGGGCTGCCCCGTGATAATTTTTATGGCGTGCAAGGCTGGCCACCACGAATATTGTATATCATCCATACGTAGTGGAGTATAATATTTAATATTTTTATATTTAAACTGAGCCAATATTTTCCCTATAGGAAGGTGTGAACTATTACTGATTAATTAGCGCGGTGGCCCTACGGGGGACTGGTGCGACATTAGCATGGTGGCCCTACGGGTAACTAGTGCAATCATGATTTCCTACTTGTATAATATTGGTTCGGTTAGCCCTGCTCGATATGGTACAATCTGAGGATGCTTATTATTATTATCTGGGACAACCCCAGACTCCACATAACAAGCCGTAATATTGTTTCACCGTTCTAACCTGACTTGGTTGTGATTATAATTCTGCTAGTAGCTTAGGGACATGGACTGTCATAGTGTGGTGTTCAACTTTTGTCCTTATTTGGTTGGGGAGTTGAGTCATTATGCTATGATAAAATATAGACCGAACTATGAAACATAAATCCTAGCTTGACCATAATCACGGAATGTACCTTATCTTGGGTGGCATGACATTTTCTATCCTTATTTGGTGAAGGAGTGCCATGTTATCCCAAAGATGGGGCATGCGTCAATGATTTTTGGCTCTTGCACTAAATGCTTGATCTGTTTTTTATTTTCATTCGTGCTTCCTTGTGGTACTTGCTATTTGGGGTCTAACCCCACTGATTTTGTATAGTCAGGTTTAGAGCTAGTATCAGAGGATCCAACTTATCTCCCTTACGATGACGCGCATCATATGGATGGTCATTGAAGGGCACGAGTAGGTTTCTTAATCACTGCTCATCTTATATATTCTACTCTTTTGGGTGTTTAGCTACCGACACTTGTTAGCCGGCTTGTCTAGACATCAGTTCCTTTTTATATAACTATAATATAATCAGACTGTAACTAATCTCGGTTTTGTAACTATTGATATTCTGCTAGTCTAACATTTTGAGGGCTAGATCTCTAGAATATTCCGATGGAGCATTTGGGACGCCTTATGGCTTTATCTCACATATTCTATGTTGTTATTACTTGCTTGAATGATTGAGACATAGTTGTTCTGAGACCCTAGGAGACTTGATTGTAGCATGAACCCCCTTGTCTTTCTAAAGCCGTGATCTCCGTACGATATTTTATACGTTGTACGGGAGAGCTGGCCATGTCCGTCTTCGTATTATGGTACTAGGGCGTGACAACTCCAGTTTTTATAAGATCATTCACTGTCTTGTGCCTTAGTCGCACAGTCCTCTTCTTACCATTGAAGATGTCATTTGATGCCACCACTGCAGTTACCTGGTTGTTGAAGTAAATCGGTATCGCTAAAATTTGTGTACCAACCAATAGAAGATCATACATGAGCTCCCGAAGCAATTCTTCTTCATCTACTGCAGTTGCTAGAGCATAGAACTCAGATTTTATAGAGGAATGAGAGAGCATTATCTGCTTTATCGACTTCCACGAGCATCTCTCCCTATGGAGAAGACGTATCCTCCTGTATGTAGATATTTTATACAAACCTCACATTTCTCTACCTCCTTACCCCCATATTTGGAGATAAGCCTTAGACTAGACATTTTGTTCATTCTTTTACAATAAACATATCCTAGTATATTGTGCCATAACTCAAGAGAATAACCAGAAGAGGAGACTGCATTAACATTATTAGCAAGAGTTACGAGCTGGAGTTTGAACATCCCTTCTGTGCAATATATTTTTCTGAAGTATGTTCCTTTATAAGACATCACCATCGGTCCAGTATTGATGTTCATCCTTAAACCTTTGTTACAAAGAAGGATTCCTGAGACCATGTTTATTGTAATTACTGGTACATACTTCACATCTTGAAGCGTCAGCGACTTCCCCGAAGTCAGATTCAGTACCACCATTCCTCTCTTAAGTACTTCTGCTTGTGCCTGGTTTACCACCATAACCTTCTCAAATATAGGCCTATGGGAGGAGAACAACTCCTTCTTTGAGCAAAAATGGCAGGATGCGCCAAAGTTCACCCACCAGTCAGTGTCGGCACCAGCCGAGACAACCTACGCAATCATAGCAACATTATTAGGCTTAACTTGCTTTGTCTGTTTGTGCTTGGATTTGTAGTCTTTTCGGTAGTGGCCATTCTTGCCACAATTGAAGCAAGTCACATATGACTTGGACTTTGGCTTGAACGAAGTCGACTTCACCTTTAGATGATTGAAGTCCTTCTTCTTATTGTAAGAAGCCTTCAGCTTCCCCTTGGAGTCACCAGCATGCACCGAGTTGGCATTGGCTAACTGCTTAGACATCGTGTCCACCTTGTTTTAAGCCCTCAACTCATCTTCAATGTGGATGTAATACAGTAGGACATAAAGATTGACATCCATCTTCTTTTAGTACATGTCCAAGATAAAGTTGCTCTAACCAGGAGAAAGCTTTGCGATAATACCACCCACGATAAAAGCGTCAACCATGGGCATGCTATCATCCTCAAGTTTTTGACATAACTTGAGAAATTATTTGACTTGAGGCAACTTCGTCTTGTCGTCCCCAAATCGTATCTTCTAGAACTTTTCGGTCACATGGATCTTGTTGTGGTTCTCATTCGCCTTGTAATATTTTTTTAGTGATTCCTAGACGACCTTTGCATGGTCCATCTTGCTGTATGACTCTGCTAGAGTATCTTCAATGGAGTTCAGAATCAACAACTTGCATAGGTTGTTGTCTCTCCTCTACTTATTTTGCGCAGTAGTTGCAATAGCAATCACCCAAACAATAGCATCATCACCCTCCGGAATAATAGGCTCAAGATATGTTAACACGTAATCCATGTTTATGAGTTAAAGATTAAGGCAAACCTTTCTCTTCCAGATGTTGTAATGCTCCTCTTCAAACTTCTCAAATCTGTTAAAACTTGTGTTGAGAAGACTTGCACGATTGTTCTCCATTTTACTCGGATCTTACTTTGAGATTGTTAGTCCCAAAGCTTTACCAAAGATGGATGAACATGAACAGAGGTTATTGCCTCTTTAATAAAGGCGAGATCAAGGGTTCACCCAACGGGTTTCCTCCGCTTGAATATGAGATCAAGGGTTCACCCAATGGGCTCCCTTTGTGAAGACGATTACAACTACAAACTAAATTAAAACTCCTTCTAGATCACATAGCTCAAGAACCAAATAATGTTCTCCCTTTCAAACACAGTTGCAAGAAGAAATAAAAATATAGAATAAAAAACTATTCTTACTGGGGTGGTGAAGAGCACCGTTGCTCAAAGCAAGATTCATCATCTATCGACGATATGCTCCCAGGAGCCAGCAAGTTCACAAGAGAACTTCTGGACCACTCATAGTCACCTCTGTGTGTGACTCGAATGGACTCCCTGTACTCCTCTTCTTTCAATATTTGGTTTCTCTAAAAGGAGGCATGAGTTCTCTATTTATAGAAAATGGTGAAAACCTATCTCTACTCCCAGCCGATGTGGGACTTAAATACCAAATCCCAAAAAAATAAAGAATTGATATTCCAAATTCTGCCATCAACGGAGTCATATGAAATCAACTTAGCCCGCGCATGCGCGCAGACTCATAAACATGCAGCTGCAAATAGCCGTATATGCCACATGCACGTATATGTGCATACAGTGCATAACCATGCATATTATACATACGCAACAACCATACATGCAACCTGCATAGCCCGAGTCCGAGTCCAAGTCTGAGTCGCTAAGTACCATTGAGACTTAGCTCCAACGAATTTTTTTAAGAGAGTAAAAAAAGCATAAATGCTTTGTTTAACAAGTTATTTCTTTTTTCTCCTAGAAAAACAACCCCACATTGCACCCATATGTGCCCCACCACACCCCATTTGTATACCTCTATACATATAAAATATTATATTAAGATACCCATATATGCTCTACCACACCTGTCACGCCCCAGTCCCAAAATATCGAGGGACTAGCCACATGGCAATGGCTAGCAACACAACTCTAATGGACAAACCCAATTTAATAGACCCGTTAGAGTGCACTTAAGCTGTAATAAATATCAATGCAGTCTACACCATCTATCACAGAATAATTCTAAACTCATCCACAAAAAGAAACATAACTAAATATGATAGACTAATCAAGATAATAAATAAAAAGAAATATATTCTATCAACAAGTCCAAATAAATTGTGTCTCGGGGAACAACCCGATAAAATACATAAATGCAAGAGTTAAGATATGAAATAACTGAAAGCAGAAATAACTGAGTATGTAACAGAATACTCAGGAGAAATCCTCCGGCACAACCTCGTCCTCTGGTGCCAGTGCTGCTCCAACGTCATCTCTTGTCCCGTATATCTTGGGGTATTCCTCCTCTGCTGTACCTGGGGATATAATCCAGATCCAGGTCCTCAGGGGACATAGCAAGGTACAATAAATACTCAAGCCAAATAAAATACAGTATATAAAAAAATAGATCCTCAGGGTAAGTAATGTAACCAGCTATGTGAAATATAATTTGAGAGCATCACTAGTACTCAGGCTGAAACCACTATAAGCTCTGTGTCGGGGAGCCGGTAGCAGTAATATCACGAAGGGCCAAATACATGTGCTAAAGCTCTGGTACAGAGACTAAGACACTCTCCAATAACATAACTATATATATATAATCAACCTGTAGCCTGTGTGTCTCTCCCCACCCAATGTAATCACACGTCGCATGTCCACGATATCTCATGTCCATAACACGCAAGATCATGACCTCTAGCTAGTACAACGAGTCATAATCATATCTATGTATATGCAAGTCTTATGTCACGAATCTTATAGCCTATACAGAATCACCATGAATAACTCAGGAAAGATTCTATCACATAAATAGTGTCAAGTGTCCTATGGTATGACATATTTGGTAAAGCAAGCACGTAAAAATATACAGGATCGTGGTATCAACTCTCTAAGTGACGTTACACGAATCCGTATACGACATCGACACCCGAATCTTGTTCGGATGTTAAACAACGTCTCACGGCCCTAGGTTGAACAGGTACAATATATAAGTATATATATAGAAATAACTCAAACAATAAGTCACAGAATCTACTGCAAGTTGGCAATGAACACTTGCCTGTATTTTGAGCTCCCTTAGTTGCTCCGATAAAAGTAAAATCTTCAGGTACGCCTCCGAATACTGAAATAAACATCACCATCGCTCTCAGAATACTTAAAATAGCTAGGATTGACTACCCATAAGTCCAATTTGGATACAGGGATAGAATTGACAATTTTTGGTCAAAGCGAGATCTACATATGGCCCACTTCGCACCGAAAATGTGCCAAAGATAAAGTTCTCCAAATCTGTCAAACTTAGTGTCTACGAGTTCAGAACGATGATACGAATCCAACAGAACATCCAGAACTGAATTCCGATGAGCCGGTCACGAAATCGCTCATCAAGTGGAACCTTAGGGCCCACAAAATGGTGTTTTGTCAACGTTCTCAGAATCGAACCAATCTTGGGTCACATGACCAACGTAATGCTGTGAATCTAATGGCACAAGTTTTATTATAAAATGATAACCATACACAAAATTATGACAAGTGTCAGAATATGCCGATACGAAATTTTTGACGGATACGCGTTGATTCTGGTGTGCACGCACATCCAAATCAACTTTCGCAAAATTTTACATGTCCGCGTTGATGATACGCACCATTTGGTGCAATTTGCACACGATGAAGTTGCCTCGTTTAGCGAAACGCATCCCTTTTTGAGAAAATTTTGGGTTTAGAAAACCAAGTCTTTGGTCAACTTCAACCGCGAATAAACCATAGCATATAACAAATTAAAATAAACTAATTAAAGGGATTAAATCTCGGTTATGTTTTCTAAATTACTGTTTAAGTAGAATTTAAAAATATTAAATAGTTTAGAAGAAAAATAGCCATGAACATGGATGTTTGGGACAGTTTTCTGAACTATAATTTGGGTCTTTTTTCTGTTTTGCTTCGCGAATTACGACCGACACAGGACACGATACACAGAACTAATTATACAGGGTTTAAGAGGGTCATGTAGTCTTCGCATAGGATAAAACAAATTGACATTTGGATTAATGTGCAGGGAGATACGAGGGTGGGAAGTAGCATACCTTACGTTACTGTTGCCGCTCGGATTGAACAGCCTGTCATCGCGACGGTGGCATGCAGCGGTCCGGCGGCTAACGAAGGCGGCTATGGTTGGAAACGAGAGAGGGATTGTTGGTGGTGAGATTCGACTAGCTGGGGGTTTTATAGGGTGTCGTGGTGGGTGGTTACAAGAAGGAAAAGTGGTCGATCAATGTCGATTTTGGGGAGGGGAATCGATGCGTTAGCTGCGGTTACAGGGGATGGGTTAGTGGGTTCTGGGTGAGCGGGTCTGCGGGTACGGGTTGGGTTAGGATCCGGATTCGAGTAGGGTTGGTTTGGTCTAGTTTGGTTTGGTTTAGGTTGGTTTGGGTTGGTTTGGGTTGAATTGGTTCAGTTTAATTAAAAATAATAAAATATGGCCATTTAAAAATAGTTTTGGAGCCCAATAAATTCCAAAAAAATTATACAATATCCTATTATTAGTTATACACCCAAAAATATAATTTTTTTAATATTTTAATAATTAATTTAATACACAAAAATATAAATCCATGCAAGAACATTTATTATAATTAACTAAAGATAATAAGAATTTCTACACTAAAAATTAATGAAAATTTTAAATTAAATTTAAAAATCAGGGTGTTTACAATACCCTACCGCCACATCGTTTTGCTGCTCTATTATCGATTTTGTGCGCCATGTTATAAACTTCTGTGCCATGACTTCTGTGACCTAGTGTTATAGGTTTGTGCGCCATATAGTTGCTTTCTCACGCATAGTACGCCACTATTCCTGACTAGCCTATATTGGTACTTGCAAAGTGCGCCAGCCCAGGACTTTTTGTGATTGATTGTGCATGCATGGATCCTATTATGCACTTGATGACTATTCTAGATTAGTTGAGCTTGACCATGATTGATAATCTATGACCCCAAAAATTGAGAAATTAATGAGGCATTCATGACCGTGACTAGATCATATGAGATAGAAGATTCCTAATTAATTATGACTCCTGACTTGATCAAATCATGATTTATGTGACCAACTGATAGATTTGGTATCCTTACTTGGTTATTGTATTTGTGCCGATACACTTGTCCTGCTCACCTGTTTATAAAGGCTACATTGTACACTGAGTGTGGGACAATGGCCAACATGTACACTGAACGTGACATGATGATTCCTTCTCAGTGCATATTATATTCTTAAATTCTTGGCATGGAAATAATAATGGGTCAGAACCATAGCGTAGCTAGGTTATTTCTTGTTTGGATATTGTATCTACATTTGGGCGAATCCAGACTTGACTCCTTATATTAAATGGATTCATATCAAATGTGCTCATACTCTGTACGACATCATTATGGAGAATATTCTTGTGGCCACGGCAGGAAATTTCATATCACTGTAGGGTTAATTAGGTAACATAAAAGCTGATTAGAATAAGGGGAGAAAATGGCATCCCGAGATCGTGCGTGATGGGCTACCCCGTGATAATTTTTATGGCATGCAAGGCAGTCACCACGGATTTGTATATCATCCGCATGTAGTGGTATGCAATATTTGACCTTTTCATATTTAAACTGAGCCAACATTTTTCCTATAAGAAGTTTGGAACCGTTACTGATTAATTACTGCGGCGGCCCTACGGGAAACTGGTGCAATCATGATTTTCTGCTTATATAATATTGGTTCGATTATCCCTGCTCGACATGGCATGATCTAAGGATGCTTATTATTATTATTATTTGGGACAACACCAGACTCCACATAATAAGCCATAATATTGTTTGGTCGTTCTAACCTGACTTGGTTGTGATTGTAATTTTGCTAGTAGCTTAGGGACATGGACTGTCATAGTGTGTTGTTCAACTTCTGTCCTTGTTTGGTTGGGGAGTTGAGTCATTATGCTATAATGGAATATGGATCAAACTATAACACAAAAATTTTAGCTTGACCATAATCACGGGATGTACCTTATCTTGGGTAGCATGGCATTTTTTGTCCTTGTTTGGTGAAGGAGTGTCATGTTATCCCAAAGATGGGGCACGCACCAATAATTTTTAGCTCTTGCACTATATACTAAATCTGGTTTTTGTTTCTTCATTCATGCTTCCTTGTAGTACTTGCTATTTAGGGTCTAACCCCACTGGTTTTGTATTGCCAGGTTTAGAGCCAGCACCAGAGGATCCAACTTATCCCCCTTACGATGACGCGCACCAGACGGATGGTTGCTGAAGGGCATGAGTGGGTTTCTTGATCACTGCTCGTCTTGTACATTCAACTCTTTTGGGCATTTAGCCACCAGCACTTGTTAGCCGGCTTGTTTGGACATCAGTTCCTTTTTTATAACTGTAGTATAATCAGACTGCAGCTGATCTCGGTTGTGTAACTATTGACATTCTGCTAGCCTAACATTTTGATGGCTAAATTTATATAACATTCTGATAGAGCATTTGGGATGCCTTATGGCTTTATCTCACATATTTTATGTGTTGTTACTTGTCACAATCCACACCCGATATAAGGGCACAAGTACGCGGGTACGTCCATCCTATGCCACAACATCGACGGTAGAACACTATTTAGGTCATGATACTATCTAATCAATCTCACACGAATATCCAAACCCATAAGGAGGCACATATATAATAATATAATATAAAATACTCAACCATATAACTAAAGCACAATAAGATATCGAAAGAAATAATCAGACACAACCATAAGGTCTAAACAATAATATAATCTAAACTTCAAATAATAACATCCAAGTCTTAATATATACCGGAGACAAATCCGGTACCAAAATCTGCTAAAAGAAACTAGCTAAAAATAACTAGTGATTTTGGCTAGACCTTCCGGTAATCATACCTGAGCTATAAGGTCCAAGGCTGCAGCTACTCTCCCTGTGGTCCATAATATGTCGGACACCAGTCCTCTAAGTCGCCGTCTGAAAAGTATATCCAGTCAGGATTGGAGCAAAGTATAACCCGATAATAGTTCCAATTAATTAACAAGGACTATAAAAATAATAAAATAGATGGTGCTATATACTGAGAGAAAACAATAAATAGATGCAATGACAATTGGTAAAGGAAATAGGAAATACAGACAATAGGGTATAGTCAGTGCATATATGAAATGAAGAGAAAGAAACTACAATATCAGATTCAAGGCAATATGATCTATGGAGCTGAATATGAAGAACTGCAAATATTCTAAGTGTTTGAAATACTAGTTTTGATATGTGATTGGCTTGGAAACTTGTACGATAGCTATATGGCCTGGATAATCATACGTGAGGTGTATGATTAATACTAACAATATTTTATAATTTATAATAGGAATATGATCACATCTCTCACTAGCAATTTCTTCCACCCCCAACTAGTATAGTGGATCTAACCATGACACGTTACGATACACGATTATTGTCCAATAATAATACCATATACAATATCTAATATCAATGTCGTGTACGATGTCAATACGATAACCAATGTAACATCTCATGACTGAAGATCCAATCTATATACTAGTCCGTGTACTACAGTATCAAGAATCAGATGTAATATTTCTAAGTACTTGAAATATAGAAATTATCAATTAATGGAAACTATTAGAGAATGTACTCGCCTGTCGTCCAAAGTTGGTGATATGGATCTGATACCAAGTCCAAGTCCAAACAACCTATTTTATGAATTTACAATATCCATAAGTAAACATGAATCAAAATAATCTCAACTATTTGGTTTTGAGGGTTCTAGGTCAATTCTAGGTTAAACAGGTAAAATTAGGTTATTACCTAATTTTTAGGTTTACATTACCTATTTAGTTGGCATATAGGTTTACATTACCCGTATCCTAGTATCTTGGCTAATACCTTAGTATCTCAGTATTACCTATTGGTGCCTCAAAAGATCAAACCAAAATCTTATATCCAGTCACTATGACATACCTAATACCTTAACTAACACACATCTACATATCACTATACCTTAACACCACTCAAATGTATCTTAACTCCACTAATACCTTACCCTATATCTATTACCTTAACCAACTTCTCACCTTATGGATACACCCTCATGAGGATACCCTAGAATCTAACATCAATATCCATACATACTAACACATATCTAAACTTCACTCAGTACATTTTTAGACACCCACTCCTTACTTACACTTGTATTCACTGGCACCTCTCCCTCACATTCACCTGATTACTATATCTCCACCTTCAACACTGATACTTCTTAATACCTCATGTACCCATTACCCACAACCCACATAGCAACTGATCTCTCTCACCTGGCACACATGTGCAGGTCCCCTTGCCTGAGCCTTATACCTACACACTGCTCTCAGGGAAAAACTCATTGATATCCTACTGTTGTATAAAGAATCTTCACATATTATTACAATAATACCTGGTATTTTCGTCCCTTGGTACCAACTACCAACATCCTAAAGTACTAATCTTAAATCACCCTATGATACCATACTGATACCCCTACCTCCCACTGATACCATCATCCCTATGAGCCTTACTTTCTGATACACTTTATAGGCAATCTCACAATCTAAAATACCCACACCATAGGTAAATTATCTATACACCATATACACTAGTGTGCATACTAATGCAACCCCACACCACTCCTACTCACTGGGTACATACACACACACCACTGCCATTCATACACCATGCCCATCACACACACTTAATACCTACCTCTTCCACTTACTGATACCACTCTACCATGTTAACTACACCATCACAAACCCTCTACTAATGACACAACTAATACTTACTAACTTGATACTAACAGTTACACTCATGGAATACACAAACACACATAAGTATATAGACCTATATATATACCCACACACACCTGCTGAACTACTAAACCCCCTAAGTTAACTGATACACTAATACTGATACCTTGAATTGCATGTTAATTGATGTTAATGGCTGTGCACTATTGTCTGCACAAGCTAACTTGCTGATGAATCACATTACCACGAGGTACTGCAGTGACTGTGCCTTGATAATTGCTGCAGTCTTGTTAATGAAGCTAGCTGCTATGCCTTCCCCTTGCACTGATACTGCTGTTCTTCAGTTGTGCACGAGTGCACCTCTTGCTGCACTGAACATCAGTGCACGAGTCCCCCTTCTTGCTGCCACTGACTGCTCTCTCTCTTATAGCTGTGCTCGAGCACTGCATCAATGCAGTTGGGGACTGCAACTGCTCTCTTGCTATATTGCACAGTCGCCTCCCCTTCTTGCTGATACGGGCCTCTCACTGCTGATACTTTAGTGCTACTGCTCTCCTCAGGGCAGTGAGTTCGATGCTGTAGTCACCTGCTCATGTGCACGAGCACAGAGTTGCTACTATACAAGCACTGCCTCTCATTGCCGGTACTGAATGGGATGCATACTGGATCCTCCCTCTTGCTTGTAACTGTACTGAATGGTCATTGCCCGACCCTTTGTTGGGCTAAAATGGTAGCCTGCTGTAGATTCCTGTGATAAGGCACTGCTATAATGCTGAATGTATTGATGGATCTGATACAGAGCTGATACCTTGATGTTGATGACTCCTTATTGCACGAAGGCTCACTGTTGAGTTGATGCTCGAGGCTGCTGGAACTGCTATGTTCTGTACCATATAAGTGTACACTTCTCACCTAGCTGACTGGACTTTGCTTGCAGTATGCATTGCATTGGCTAGCTCCCTGCCAATGAATGATGCAGTTATTTGCTACTACACTATGAAGTGCAGCTAGCTGTTGACTCCAGGCTGCTGTGCATGCTGAAAGCTATACTACTGATACCCCCTGTGCTGAACTGTGCAGTTGGCCACTGCACAGTATGCTGCCTTCACTGCTCACTCACTAGCTCACACACAAAGCACACAGTCACACTACCATAGGCACACCTCCTCACATTCACACTTGCACTCAGTTATCCCTCACACTTACATACCAAGAACACCAATTAACTCATAATCCAATTACTCATGGGTTATGGTTCTCATGGCACATTCTCTCCCATGATACACCCTGCTAGACATACACCCATGTATGGACACATCAACACACACTTATACCAATATCAAACACTAATGCACTCGCAACCAATGACTCTAATGCCACTAACCCATGCAAATTTTAGAGTGATACACACTCACCCACAAAAACACATATACTCAAATACCTTGTGTGCATCACGAGTATCACACCATGATACTAATGATACCAACACCCACATCCCCATTATAATCATGACACACCTCCCTAACATCATTAACATATATAATTTATTAAATATAGTATAAATAACATGTATAATTGATATTTTAATACAATATGGAGAAGTTGGCATGCTATAACCCAATACACATGGAAAGACCCCTCCTACGACTCCGTATCATGGCGTTTCATGATACGGACTCTCCGTGTCCATTTGTGGACATGTATACCCTCTCAAATTATGCATCACACTCAATAATCCCCTATGAAATATTTCTACAAATATCTAGTGGTCCAAATTCAGAGTTTTTCCCAAATTAGCACAAAACTCAATGTAACTTTCACAATAGGTCTCCAAAGAACCTAGTTCTTCTTTCTATGGGTAGTCCTTAGCCATGGGTAGGTTTCTAGGGGTTTATTTCACTATTAAAAACTGAATGACAAGAGAAACAAAGAGTTTTACCTATTGGGAGATGGATTCCCAATATCTTCTACCAAGGACACAATCCTCAAGCCAATGCTTCCCTCCTCAAGTGCTCCTCTAGCAATGACAAGCTCCTTAGCCTCCTTGGAATGAGAATGAGAGGGATGTGATTTGAAATAAAAAAATTAGGGCTTGTTCTCAACTATGGGAATAAAATAATGAGAAAAGAGAATGAGGGTTATTCATGAACAAGAGGCTTATATAGAGTTCCTCTTAGGGTTAGGGTTAGGTTGAGGAGTGTTTGAATTGACTCAAGTGCCCCTCTCATTCCTTCATGAATATGATCTACTAAACCATTAGAGGAATATTCTATTCTTGAGTCTAAATAGGTTTAATAAAATTAATCTAGTCATAACTAACTATTTAATTGAGTCAATAGATCAAGTCAAGTCTAGTGTGGTCCACTAATATCAAGTCTAGTTAAAATAGACTAATCAACTAACAAATAATAATAATAGTAACAATATATATATAACATGCATATTATAAATAAATAAAATATACACAATATTTATAATAATGCAAAATGACAAAAATATCTCTATTATGGAAATGTGGTAGTGATATTACTTACTTTAATGATTGAGACATAGTTGTTTTGAGACCCTAGGAGACATGATTGTAGCATGCACCCCCTTGTCTTTCTACAGCCGTCACCGTCGTACGACGTTCTATACCTTGTACGGGGGAGCTGGCCATGTCCATCTCCGTATACCGATACTGGGACGTGATAACTCGAGTCTTTATATGATCATTCACTGGCTTCTGTCTCAGTCTCACAGTCCTCTTTTTACCATTAAAGATGTTATTTGATGCCACCGTTGTAGTTGCCTGGTTGTTGAAGTAAATCGGTACCGTCGAAATCTACGCACCAACCAATAGAAGATCATACATGAGCTTCAGAAGCCATTGTACTTCATTCGCTGCAGCCGCCAGTGCATAGAACTTAGATTCCATAGAGGAATGAGAGATCATTGTCTGCTTCTTCGACTTCCGCGAGCAGCTCCACCCATAGACAAGACGTATCCTCATGTTTGTGGACCTTTCGCACAAACCGTACACTTCTTCACCTCCTTACCCCCACATTTGGAGATATGCCCTAGATTAGATATTTTGTTTATTCTTTTACAATAAACATATCCCAGTCTATTATGCCATAACTCAAGAGAATAACCAGAAGAAGAGACTGCATTAACATTATTGGCAGGAGTTACAAGCTGGAGTTTGAACATCCCTTCTGTGCAATATGCTTTTTCGAAGTATGTTCCTATGTAAGACATCACCATCTGCCCATCATTGATGTCCATCCTTAAGCCTGCGTTACAGAGCAGGATTCCTGAGACCAGGTTCTTGGCAATCACCGATACATGCTTCACATCTTGAAGCATCAGCGACTTTCCTGAAGTCAGATTCATTACCACCGTTCATGTCCCAAGTACTTCAGCTTGTGTCTAGTTTGCCACCATTACCTTCTCAAATATAGGCCTATAGGTGGTGAACAACTCCTTTGAGCAAAAATGGCAGAATTCACCAATGTTCATCCACCAGTCAGTGTCGGCACCAGCCGAGACAACCTATGCAATCATAGCAACCTTGTTATGCTCATCTTGCTCTGTATGTTTAGGCTTGGATCTGTAGTCTTTTCGGTAGCGGCTGTCATGCCCCAGTCCCAAAATTCGTAGGACTAGGAATACGTAACACGTCCAGCCGTATGTATACGAACTCCAATATATGGAAACCATATACACACGTACACTGTACATGAATATCCAATCCACCAGTGGTAATATACTGTCACAACAAGTCATACACAATCTATATCTCATCCACAACACAAATAATAAGTAGGAATAAAGAGCTGAATAATAACTGAATATCAAAGATGAGTATCAAGTCTGATAGTCAGATGGAAACAAATTCACTACAAAATGACTATACTGAAGTAGCAACAAGGATCTCTAAACAGCGGTAATAAAATCACAGATACTCCGAGGGTAAGACCTCCTCCATCTGGTAAGTAGTGTCAGGTCCAGGTCCGTACTCCTGCGGATACTCCTGCTCGTCTCTATCTGGAAAGGGACCAGGTCCTCAGAGGGACGTAACAAGATACATAATAATATGCCAATAAGTACTAAAAAAATAAACATCCAATGGGTCGCCTAACCGTCTAAGTGAATGCAGTTTGAGAACAACTTTCCAACACGTGGGCTATCTGGCCATAAATGGGATTGGCATAATTCTCTCGGATAATCATGGGCCTACAAGCATACCGTCTTTTGAACGACAGAGGCCGCCTGCAATATATAGGGTCACCACCACCCGTCGCTCCGACGGAGCGTCCGGGCGAACAAGGGAAAAGTGCAAAGGAGCCCAAACGCCTTACTTGTTGTTCTTCCCACCCCATGCTCTAAACATGTCATATCCATGACACGATAAACATCTAAATAACTGCCAGGTCTACTAGCATACAAAGTTTCTATCGGCAGTTATCCCTATCCGTCGCACGACCTATACGTACCAGTGGCCAACCGAATACGCAAGTCCGTGTCCTACATGTGACTCACACTCGTGTAAGAATAATGTCATGGCCAATAAAACATAAGATGCATCATGATAATGGGGTGGTCTCATAACGTAGGTCCAATGCAAATACATAAATAAAAACAGAATATGACGACATCGTCATTGCACCCAAGTTTCCTTGGACGCACAATTTATATGGCAATTAAAATAAATGAACTAAATAAGCAGAAATAAAATATGCATGTATCATATGGAATGTAAATAATAGTACAATGGCAAGGTATACTTGCCGAGCAAGAGTTCTGTATAGTGCAAGCGTCCAATACGGTGTTTAAGTTTTGTGGAAGAAGTAGAATTAGGGTTTGGGAGAGTTTGTAATATATATAGAGATAAGAGGCGGTGGAATAATTTAGTGGTTTAAGAAACTACTGGCACTGCTGTTTCTTTCTTTCTTTGGTTTGGTTTCGGTTGAGGAGAGTGTAGTAATAATAGAGATAAGAAGTGGTGGAATGAGAAGGCTCACACGCGCGGAGAAGGGAAAGGAAAGTTGGTTTTTGCTACTGCTGCTGTTGATATTTTCTTCTCCTAACGGGTCCGGGTAGGGGTTAAACGGGTATTGGGTTTAGGATAGAGGGTTTTGGGTTTCGGGTTGAGATCCAATAGAAATTTCTTTCTAATTATATATATATATATATATATATATATATATATATATATATATATATATACACATAAAAAATTCTAAAAAATTATATTGGTGCATATCATTAAGCTAGCAACTGTCCAAAGGGTCTCCTATATGGAATAAATTAGGAAAAAATTATAATGGCTCCATAAATCCCTTAAATGAACAAATATCTCGAATAAAAATTAAATAAAATCTATTTCCTCTATTTAGCTCATAACTATTATAAATAAATAATTAATACGGTTTTCAGAATTAGGGATTTTACAGCGACCCTTCTTGCCACAATTGAAACAAGTTACATCTGACTTGGGCTTTGGCTTGAACGAAGTCGACTTCACCTTTAGATGGTTGAAGTCTTCCTTATTGTGAGAAGCCTTTGCTTTCCCTTGGAGTCACCAGCATGTACCGAGTTGGCCTTGCCCAACTGCTTAGACAGCGTGTCCACTATGTTTTGAGACCTCAACTCATCTTCAACATGGATGTAATGCAGTAGGAATAAAGATTGACATCCATCTTCTTTCGGTGCATTCCTAAGATAAAGTTGCTCCAACCAGGCAAAAGCTTTGCAACAATACCCCCTACGATAAAAGCATCGACCATGGGCATGCCATCATCCTCAAGTTTTTGACATAACTTGAGAAATTATTTGACTTAAGGCAACATTGTCTTGTCGTCCACAAATCGTATCTTCTAGACCTTTTCGGTCATATGGATCTTGTTGCGGTTCTCATTCGCCTTGTAATACTTTTTCAGTGATTTCCAGACGACCTTTGCATGGTTCGTCTTGCTGTCATTACTCCGCTAGAGTATCTTCCATGGAGTTCAGAATCAACTACTTGTAGAGGTTTTTGTCTCTCCTCTACTTGTTTCGCACAATAGTTGCAGTAGCAATCACACGAATAGTAGCATCATCACCCTCCAGAATAACAGGCTCAAGATATGTTAACACGTAATCTACGTTTACGAGTTAAAGATCAAGGCTGACCTTTCTCTTCCAGATGTTGTAATACTCCTCGTTAAACTTCTCAAGTCTGTTAAAACTTGTGTCGAGAAGACTTGCACGGTTGTTCTCCATCTTACTCGGATCTTGCTTTGAGATTGTTAATCCCGGCGCTTTACTAAAGATGAATGAACATGAACATAGGTTAACACTTCTTTAATGAAGGCGAGATCAAGGGTTCACCCAACGGGTTTCCTCTGCTTGAATATGAGATCAAGGGTTCACCCAACGGGTTTCCTCTGCTTGAATATGAGATCAAGGGTTCACCTAACGGGTTCCCTCTGTGAAGGCGAGATCAAGGGTTCACCCAATGGGTCCCCTCTGTAAAGGTGATTACAACTACAAACCAGATTATAACTCCTTCTAGATCACAAAGCTCAAGAACTAAACCACGTTCTTCCTTTCAAATATAGTTACAAGAAGAGAGAAAAATATAGAATAAAAAACTATTCTTGATGGGGTGGTGAAGACCACCGTTACTCAAAGCAAGATTCATCCTCTATCGACGATCTGCTCCCAGGAGCCAGCAAGTTCACAAGAGAACTTCTGGAACGCTCGTAGTTACCTCTGTGTGTGACTAGAACGGACTCCCTGGACTCCTCTTCTTTCAATATTTGGTGTCTCCAAAAGGAGGCCTGGGTACTATGTTTATAGAAAATGGTGAAAACCTATCTCTACTCCCAGCCGATGTGGGACTAAAATACCAACTCCCAAAAAATAAAGAATTGATATTCCAAATTCCGTCATCAACGGAGTCACGTGCAATCAACGCAGCCCGCGCATGCGTGCAAACTCGCAGACATGCAGCTGCGCATAGCCTCATATGTCGCGCATGCGCGTAGCATATCGTGCATACGCAGCAACCACGCATGCAACCTGCATAGCCCGAGTCCGAGTTCGAGTTCGAGTCGCTAAGCACCATTGAGACTTTAGCTCCAACGAAATTTTTTTCAAGAGAGTGACAAAAAGCATAAATACTTTCTTTGACGAGTTATATCTTTTTTTTTCCTAGAAAAATACCCCCACATGGCACCCACATGTGCCCCACCATACTCCATGTGCACACCTCAACACATACAAAGTATTATATTGAGATATCCACTTTGTGGTGTAGCCAATGTGGGACTATTCTTTACTAGTCCAAATATAAAAAATACCAACAGGTGCAATATGCAATTCTCATTTTTCTCAACCACCAAAATAACATAATGTCCTTTTAGTTATTTCTTTGCTAATATTCATTAAGATTTTAAGCCGTGATATTTCCTAAATCATCGATGAGGACAAATCTTGACCGTCAGATTAGAGATTTGTCACTATTGTTAGTTGATCATGTGGATAGATTCTATGATGTTTTGGGATATTTTGGATCTGTTTATATTGTTTAGATTATATTTGGAAACGTGAGAAGTTAACTTATTAAGATGGAATTTTTGTGTATATAAGGGTTTAACCACTGAGTGTGTGGTGTGGGGATGAAACCCACCACCTCCCTCAATTAACCCACAAGTTGTACCAACTACCCCAAAATTGGTTGGTCCGAATTTTTGCATGTACTCTTTCAACTACTCATTTTTTGCTTGTATTTCCTAATAAAATTTATACTTTTATGTGTACCCTCGAAAAATTGTTTCTTTTGCATAGGTAACCTTGCTAGAATCTATCCACAACTTCTATATTATCATAGGTTTGAGGATAATACTGTGAGTTTTATTTAAGAAGTGATTGTCATATACAAACAAAAATAGCAAAAATAATATGCAAAAAATCATAATATCACCATTATCAATCAAATTTGTTCATAATTAATCATATAAATTGTATTAGAAAAAACAAAACCATCTCTATCTATTAGTGATTATAATTTTAGACATTTTATCATGTATATTTGATATCCAGGGGAAAATAGAAATAAGATGTATTCCGAGATACTCATAACAAGGGCATCCATGTAAAAGAAATAATCTTTTGAAGCGTATATATGAAATTCAAAGTTATGCAGGGGTATACACGCAAAACTAGACTTTAAGAGGGTGCACATCAAGGTGTGTAAATGGACGGGCCGGTCCGGAACCCGCCACGGGTCCGATTCGGTCAAATTCGGTCGGGGTCGGCCCGGACCCGGTCAACGGACCGACCCGCTCCAGCCCACTACCCCCACGGATCCGGGCTGGGTTGGAGGATCTGACCCGCAAGTCCGGCCCGGTCCATCCTCTGGTCGGACCGAGTCCAATTCGGACGGCCCGGACCGGCTAGGCCCGGTTCATTTTTTTTTAGTAAATAATAATTATAATATATATATATATATATATAATTTATATATATAATTTATATATATATATATATTAAAGTAAATAAAAAAATTGAACCGGACCGGTCCGATATATATATATATATATATATATATATATATATATATATATATATCGGGCCGGTCCGACCCGACCGTGGACCGGCCCGGACTTAGACCGGTTCGACCCGGTCCGTCCGCTCTTTTCGGATTGAGCCCGATCAGGACCGGATTCGGGTCGCGGGCCGGCCCGGACCGGCCTAATACACACCTTGGGGTGCACATGCGAAAAAAAAAAAAACCTTTCAAATACATATTAGGTCTGGATATAGATACATCAACAGTAGTTAATTTAAGAAAAAAAATATACTTGTCACATGTCACATGTCACATGTTTTTATGATCTCAATTGACAATAATAATAATAATAATAACAATTTTTAGCAAACAATTGTTTATGGAAGATGCCAAACATTGTACTCCGAGAATTAAATTTGTAGTCTTGTAAAAGTTATGCATTTCTGATCTTGCAAAAAAATCCTTGGTAATGTGGTTTGATATATTAAAATCTTGGATTTAATCATTTAGTTATAGAGAAACATAGCATGCATCTCCATATTAACAGCTCAAGAGCAAACGCGATGTAACTTGATTCAAACGTAGGACTAAATTCTAAAAAAGTTGTTTTTGACCAATGTACCATTTCTCTTGATTATGTTCTTATGTTCTATATATTCACAATGATCCGCAACAAAATAGCATGTGGTGGTAGGTTTTGCTGATGAAAAGTGCAGTGGCAGTTCATCCAAAAAGTCTCATGAGGCTAACACCTCCACCAGAGAGAAACTAACGCACCTGGAATAATCTTTGTGGACGTGGTAGCTAGAAAGCTTTCTATAAGCTTCCTCCCAAGTCTCAGAACTTTTTGGTCAGACACTGCTACTTGAACATACCCCTAAATTCCATAAAACACTTCGGCAGTATGTTCTTAATGGCTGGATACAAAGTCAGGCAATGTGGATGAACATCATTCAGCAGACTGATGCATCAATATTTGACAAAAAATATCCAACACCTGCAACTAATACTTTTGAATTGGAAGCCGAACTAATAGCTTCAATCACAACGCTTTCAAGAAAATGAAGTAAATTAATATGACACGTTTTAGTTCCGAGACGGATCAAAGATGGTAGAACGCGGGCTATAGCAGAACTACTAGCGAGACCCGAAGGTCCGCTCTCTACTAGAATCCAAATCGTCGTCGAGATCAGAGATTCACACAAGAGGTCATCATATGATATTTCTCGATTCCAACGAAGCATGAACCAAGAACATGTTACAAACAAATTTCGAGAAAAATGAAGATTACAACAAGCAACAAGTAAAACGTTTTTCTCTTTACGTTTGCAGAAACTATAATGAAAAAGAACGAAGCAAAGAAAAAAGCTGAAGAAAAACTCCTTGTTGGGGTGGTCAAAACTATCGTTGTTCAAAAGCAAGATTCGCCGTACAGACGATCTGTCCCCAGGAATCAACAACTTCACAAATGAACTTCTGAAACACTCAATGTCACCTTCGAAAAACACTCGAAAAACACCATGTGAGAGGGAGACACTCTGGGCGGCAAATGATCTGGTGTTCTCGATTTTTTCTCTTTTTCTCTCTCCTCAAATGAAATAGGAGGTCCTCTATATAAAGAGAAAAATTGCACCTATGCGGCCCCTTGAGGGCCGTATATGCAATGACCGACCAGATCTCCCAAAATCTGGGTGTCAAAGTCGTATGCGCCTCCCACCCGCATACGACGTCTCCGCCGCCTGACACGCTGTACTACACGAGGCAGACAACACCGCCAAACGCAGAAAGCAGCCCTCGTGCCGCATGTGCCGCATATTCCGGAATGCACAGAAAATCATGCGTCGCATGCGCCGCCTAAAGTAGACCATGTCTCCTCCACATGCGATTCGCACATCCAAACCTGGCAGCATAGCCCCAGACCGCATAGCGCCAGGTCATAAAGACCCTGGCCACATAGCCCCTGGCTGCATAACGCCAGGACGCAAAACCCCTGTCCACATAATGTCGGGACGCATAGCGCTTTGGCCGCATAGAGCCACGAAACATGCGCCCGAGCTAGCAACCGTGCATGCAACTCACGCATAAAGTAGTGCACGAGCGTCATGCGACGATGCTGACGTGCTAAGTGCAAAGTGCGCCAATAAAGCGCCACTTTGCACCCTTGAGCCCGTGCCCGAGTTCGAGTCACTAAGCCCCTTTAGGGCTTAGCTCCTAAGAAAAACTTCCCAAAGGTGGTGACAAAACAAAGATTGTCATAATGGAGTTCACACTTAATCCCTCTAGAAAAGTCAACCCACATGGGCCACCACCCCATGTGCATATACCAATACTAAGCATAGATATTTATTGAGATATACACATTGGTAGTTTTCGAATGTGGGACTAAAACTCCCAAAGCTAAGTAAAAAATACCAACAATTCCCCATATATGTCATAATATATGGTCGTGCATTCCTCACAGTGACTGCCATCGACGACTTGAATCTTTTGGCATGTGTCAAACAACAGTACGATACAAGAATGGACTAAGCCTTGAATTATGTACCATAGCTGCTATTCTTCACACTCACACAATGATCTTAGATGTGCCATCCGGTCGCACGTTAAAGGCCCCGAGCTAACCTGGTCTCAGTGTATGTATCTTGGACGTCTAAAACTTTTCCTCAAGAGACGGCCTATATCTCTATTCATACACTTATGTGAGTTCTTCCACTATAGAGAGTTTATTATCCAGCATAAAGCCTTGCGCTTCTGTGCGGTGCTACGCCACATGACATGGCCGCCCAAGGCCGAGGATCCCCCTCTTGTGGTGTCATACCACTGTAGCATGAGGACACGTACCTCTTAGTAGTGTCGTTACTACACACCACATTGAGCCTTGCGCTCCTGTGCGGTGCTACGCCGCAGTGATATGGCTTAAAGCCGATGTTCATTCCCTTATATGGTGTCACCTACTGTAGTATGAGATCACATGCCTCTTAGTAGTGTTGTACTACCTCCCAGCATGAAGCCTTGTGCTTCCGTGCGGTGCTACGTCGCAGTGACATGGCTCGAATCCAAGGTTCACTTCCTCATGTGGTGTCACCCACTGTAGCATGAGGTTACATGCCTCTTTGTAGTGATGTACTACCACTCTCTATTTATTTTCAGCATTAGGTTACTTGCCTATGTGTGGTGCTACCACCGCTGTGACATGGCCTAAAGTCGAAGTTCACTCCCTCATGTGGTGTCACGCCACCATTGCATGGGATATAAGTCCCTTGTAGTACTGAAACTACTCGTGCTTTCTGCGTCGCACGTCGTACATTCACTCTGCCTGAGAACTCATTAAGGCGTCAAAGCCATCATCCCACAGGAAATATTCTGATCAAGAACAAGTAGTTGACCACAGTGGTTCTGGGTACGTATGCCACAATGTCCTTGAGGACTACCCACTGTACCTGATATTCTCCTGGTCAATGGTCCTCTCTTGAACCAATAGCTAGATGCCTGGTAGATTTTTCTTTGAACCAATAGCGTAAAACTAAATGGTAGGATTGCAGAGACTCAATACCAGAGGTCCTCTAAACCCATATCTGTTGTGTCCTTGACTATGTGCGGTGTTACTGCCACTGTGACATAGCCCGCAACCGAGGCTTTACCCTGTCGAGGTACCTCATAGTGGTGTCACCCCACAATTACATGGAGTACTATGCTTCTTTATAGTGCTTGACTCTGACTATATGCGGTGCTACTGCCGCTGTGACATGGCCTGAAGCCAAGACTTTATCCTGTCAAGGTACCTCATGGTGGTGTCACCACACAGTAGGATAGACTACTATGCTCCTCTATAGTGCTTACTACCAGCTGGCACTTGAGGCATATTATGAACGGATCCGCCAGATTTACCTGACTCCGATCTTTAGCCACTGTAATGATCTACGCTTGATGTGCTCACTCAGTGTTCTATTTTGACCCTTGAGACCTATTATGAACGGATCCGACAGAATCACCTGGCTCCGAATATTTAACCACTGTAATGATCCATACTTGCTACGCTCATTCAGTGTCATGTGTTTTATCCACACAGTTCTCTTCAAACCTTTGAAGAGATGAATAGATGCCACTGATACATCTTCCTAGTTTTCACATTATGTCGGTATTACCCGAATCTGTGTACTAACCAAAAGAAGATCATCTGAGAGCTTCCAGAGCCATCATGCTTTATATGCTGCAGGTGATAGTGCATAGAACTCTGAGAGTAAAGACTACTTCTTCGACTTCCACGATATAGCAGCAACCCTCTTGGAGAAGTCACGTTCTCTTATGGATCTTTCTTCTCTTGTGGATCTTTCACCCTTCTTTCCAGAGCACCAACTAATATCATTGAAGCCTTCTATCATATCTGGATAACTACTGTAGTGCAGGATATACCACTGAGTCCACTTGAGAATACTGATGACTCTCTTCATAATTTTAGTGTTTAATAACACAAATACTGCTCATGAACTGACTCAGCATCCCTACAGCAAGAGCTATATCAGACCAGGTGGTACTCGCAGCTTGAATTATGCACTGATAATGCTTGAGTATACCAACTGTCTGATACTTTCCCTTGAATAAGCCTTCATCTCCATATCATACCTAAGGAGTATAGTCCTTGATATCCAAAGCGTGTGATCAGCTCTTCATGCACAACGCTTGTGACTGAGCAAGCCCCCTGGCAATCAGATTATCTTATACCCTTAAGGATGATATCCGCAATCCCATATCCTGAGACTAGATAAAAGGACATCTTTGTTCTAGTGACACTTCTATATCTGCAGCTGGGATTAGCTAGTCGTCTGTATAGATACAAAAGATGACTCCTTTATTATCAGCGAACTTTGTGTACACATACTTGACTGTCTCGCTGATGCTGCGCCAACTTTGACTAGATGATTTGTCAAACTTCTGCTGCCATATCCTAGGATTTGCTTTAGGCCGTATTTGAGATATCACCAACCCGTAAACTGTCTTCAAACCTGAATGACAAAAATTCTGACTGTTGTCCATGAATCTCTCATGACTATCATCCTCCAAGATTTGTTGTCTTTCCTTTATCTAATAAACAATCAGCTTATGAATAGCAGCTACGACAATCATCATCCTGATATATAACACTTCAACGAGGTACCACAAAACTCAGTCCCCTGTATCTGAGAAAACTCCTAGGCTACAAGCCTAGTCTTGAACTCAACTGTTTTATCTTCTTCTAATTTCTTGTATTGAAGATATATAAGCATCTAATAGGTTTAGCTCTTTCAGGCAGATTAATCAACATCCAAGTGTTATTATGGGGTCAATAACTTCATGGACTGCCTTCTCCCAATAGACCGAGTCCCTGGTCTTTATCGTATCATCATTAGTAAGTGGTACGACCTCCATATGATAGTTGATAAGATCATCTTTGGTCCTTCGACCTCCTGACTCTTCTAGTTGACCGCTCCTTGAGTTTTGATTCAAATATTGTCTCTTAAAAGATAACTACTTCCTGGACAACGTCTTTTTCTACAGAAGTGCCAACAACCCTGGCTACTATGGCCTTCGGAAAAATCCCACAATCGAACAATATTCATGTAAATCTTACTTTGAACTAGAGTTACATCAGAAGTGACGAACGGTACTAAGGACATGACCGTAAGTACAACCTTCTCCCACAGATAATCTAGAAGGCCCTTTGCACAATAATATAGAAGTCATCATTACTGTTAACTGTTCTTCCTTCCTATCTGCACCTTCAATGGATTGGGAGAGTACGAAGATATCGTTCTATAGTCAATTCCATGTTCTAAGCTGAACGATGCAAATCCAAAGAACAATGCATGTTCCATAGTCAATTCTATTTTCTAAACTGAACGATGTGAATCCAAAAAATAATGCATGTTCCATAGTCAATTCTACGTTCTAAGCTGTCACGACCCGCACCCGGTGTAGGGGCGCGAGTAGTGAACAACGTCTAGCCTACGCCGCAGCATCGATGGTAGAACGCTGTTTGGATAAACTATCTATCTAGCAATAATGATAATCAAGATATATAATGCCACCAATGAAGTATACATACTCAATCACAGATCTATAAAATGGAACAATCGCACGAATATGATATAAAGAAATAAAAAGTCAGATACAACTCACAAGACAAAATAATATCCAATAAGTCATCTAATATAATAAGAATACTAATAACAAAAACTGGAGACAAATCCAGTATAAATAAATCTATTACTGAGCTACAGGTACTGGGTCGTCTGTCTCAATCGGGATGAGAGCCTCTTGAGCCAAAGTCTCTGGCTCTAAGCCAACTACGTCCTGAGGCCTGTAGTGAGTGGGATACCACTCCTCAGTGTCATCTGAGAAAAATATATTCATTCAGGAAAGGAGTAAAGTACACCTTTAACAGTAGTTCCAATGAATGATAAAAACTATGTAACAGTAAATAGAGTGAATATACAAGATGCAAGATACAAGTATAAGAGATATACAAAATAGGAATACTGGAATTAGATACAAGAAATGAGCAAGAAATACTACTACTACTATGTGAGTGAGTACCAGCTTTAACATGTGATCGGCTTGGAAAATTGCACAAGGATTAGGGCCTGGTTAATCATACATGCGGTGTATGATCAACATTCACAATGACATGCACAAGGAGGATATGATCACATATCTACACAAACACTCCCCGTCCCGACTTATATAGTGGATCCAACCATGGTACGTTATGACACGGGATTCACTGGGTAGGTAGCTAGTCTCCCCAAGAATCGATGTCTGTACATGTATAAGAAGAATGAGGAACAAGGCTTGCACAAGATACACCATAAATACTAAGGAATAACATCTCATGACGAGATCTGGATATACCAATCCGTGTAACCATCGTGTCAAGAAATCAAGGATATCTACACTAAATACAAGAAACATAGAGAATATTATAAATGAAAAACTATCAGAGAATGTACTTGTCTGGAATCCGGTGAACAGTATCAAAGATGTCCGAAATGGTGCCTCAGAGACCTAAATATGGAATATTACATCAATATAAGATTTTGGAATAAAAATAAGTTAAATCAGTCTAATTCTAGGTCATTAAGCCATTTCTAAGTCAAAATAAATAGACTAGGTCAAATCTAGGTCAAACTAGTCAAACTTGGCTAAACTAGCTATTTCTAGGTTGTATGAGTCCATCTCTATGATATTGGGTCAATGCACTATGTATCTAGGCTATACTAGCTATATTAGGATATCCGAGTAGTGATACTATTACGTATCACAAGATACTCAAGATACACTAATATAACTATCTAATAGTAATACTAATACTATAGTAGTATCATAACACTACTTGGCTTTGAGCCAAACATGATGATAAGTTATCCAATTGGTATGAGATACCAATACCTATAATTATCTTGGTGTATCTCAAGTAATACTAAACTAACTAAATACTTAACTAACTACCTAGTATAATAATAATATATATATACACTATCACATACGTATACCTCTAACTATACCACCAACTAAATAACTACTAATATATAATACTCTAATTAATTAACAGTTTCTAACTCACTAGCTAATTAAATAACTAACAGATATCCTCTAACTAACTAAGAAAATCAACTAACTAATGACTGTAGTTAGTAATATCTAACTAAACACTAATCTAACCATCAACCTCTTCTAACTAACTATTTAACTTTAATCTTGTTAACTGATAACTAATAACATAACTTATATTTACTACTAGCATACTAACCTTAACCAACACATGAACTAATCAACTAACAGTTGACTCCAACCTCAAACTAACTGATAACCTATCAAACAACCCCAACCTACTGCTACTGTTGTTGAGCCTGCAACTGGGCAGAACCCGAGCCCTCAACCTCCCAACTGACACAGCAACATGGCACACTCTACTGCTGTTGTTGCTACTCTACACTACCTTATTGCTGCTGCTACTCTATACTACCTTGTTGCTGCTGCTGCTGCTGCTCTATACAGCCTTGCACCAAGTGCACAGGCCCAAGTCCCTCCCCTACCTTGCCTCACTAACACAATCACACACACACACTCAAATGCAATATATATATATATATATATATATATATATATATATATATATAACAACTATAAATATAATACTCTAATAGCTATAACCATGGTAAATTGAATTAGAATACAAAGTATCAAACATGTGGAGTGCACCGCACCCGTATCACACTCAATCTATAATACGCTTGTGATACGGCTCTACCACGCCACCAAACGTATCTCGAAGCACACGAGCAAGTCTAGAATCACAATTAAAAGCAACACGAAGAGCTAGTTACTCAACTACGTGCTCGTGTCAAAATGTGACATGCTCAAACCCTCGTATCGAAAGAAAACCCCCAAATCAATATGTATCGCCAAATTATCTTGATATTGCCTACACATATCCAATTGTGGATACGACACTAGTCTTATACAATCAAACACATGTCAATTTGGTCTAATTAACCTATTGACAAATACAAGTTGTGCCAATCTCAAAATTTTCCTAAAATTGACACAAAATACCACATAATTTCCTCCATAGGCCTCCTATGAACCTAATTCCACTTCCTATGGGTAGCCTTAGTACATGGGAGGGTTTCTAATGATTAAATTATAGATTTAGAGTCTAATTAGAGATAAAAAAATTTAATTATACCTATTAGGAGATAGATTCCCAATGCAAGTCTCCAAATGAGTGTCAAGAGCCTTCAACTTGTGCTCCTTCCCCCTCTTTGTAGATTCTTGCCTCCTCTTTGTTCCAATAGCCTCCAATGGTGAGTAGAGAAGAAATTAGAAAGAAATTTGGATAGGAATTGGTGTAGGGATGAAGGAATTTGGAAGAGAAAAATTCTAGATCTAGAATTAAAATGAATGGATGAAGAGAGAGAGAGAGAGTCTCTCTCCTCCCCCTACTATGGCCGACCTTGCCCCCTACTCCAAGTTACTATAAAAAGTCCAAAATACCCCCTTGGGGCTTGTCATGAAAGAATTAATTAAGGAAAGAAGGTTCTAATCCAATTGGTTTAACTAATTAAGTCATCCTCCTAATGAATGGGCTTGTTTGTTGGGCTCAATCTAATTAGAATTAATGTTGGTCCATGAGTCTAGTCTAATCTAGTTAGGTCCACTAACACAAGTCCAAAATTAAATCTAACATCTAATAATACTTAAATAATGTAATGCTTCACACCTAGCGAGTTACTTATGGAACACTTGTTACTTTGACTCGGTTGAGAATCGAGTCTTGGGGAAACCTTACCGCCAAATCAACACGGACGAAATACAATGAACCCTTCAAATTGATAGAATGACTTCTATTGAAATAAGTCCAAGAGTTTTCGTTGGTTGCTTTGCTTTTTAGTTTTGTGTTGCTTTGTGTTTTGTTTTACTTTCAATGTCTTGGTTTTTATGTTTTGCTTTTCTCGCTTGCGTATTTTTTTTGAATCGCTAAGGAAAAGAGATCGAAAGATGCTAACCAAGTATTGTTGTAATTTCAGGATGGATAACCAAGAAGTAACCATTGCATAAGGCTTCCCCATCCTCTCGTTCGATTCAATCGGTGAGTGACTTAGGCCCTTCGATGAATCCTTCAGTCCATACACCTTAACAAAATGATCTCTAGTTCACTTGAATTGCTTGTCCCTATTGTAATATTAATTTACTACAAGATATATGAAAAGAAATGAATTGCATGCAAATGTACATAGATTTTCTGCTTTACTTCAATTAAATGTGTGCCTCTTACTCACCTGCTGCGTCACTAAATTGTGCATTGAACCTTTTATGGTTAGTGTTTGTGTCCAATGCAAAAGAATGAAAGAGAAGAGTCTAGTAGCCCGCCCTGATGTTCCGGCCCTATGAGATCTAGGGGGTGTGGCTATTAGATTATTATATGCTTGTTCATATTTGGTGCATCCCAATATTAATGTTGCTTGTCATGTATTGGTCTCGGACAACTTGTGCAAAAGGTAATAGTCTCTCGAATGATTTCTAGGGCACTGAGAATCGGTCGGTCTAGAAGGGATTGTGAGAGCACCCCGATGTTCCGGTTGTGCGGGATCTAGGGGGTGTTGTTGTCCATCAATGGGGCAACTCATAGACCGTCATATAGATAGGTCGCATGCTTGGTTTACCTTCTTGCATACCTATTATTTTGACACCAAGATTGATTCATAAGTTTATCCATATATGCAAATTATGGCTAACTTGTGTGTCTGCTGCAGGGATAACCGTTCGGCCGTGGGTAAGAATTATCATATGCATGGTTCAATTATCATCTATATTTTCTTGCATAAAGTGTTAAAAAGAAACTAGACAACTAGAAAGATCACCTAATAATGCTAGCTTCACATGATTACTTAGTGTGGATTTCTAGGTGAGTTTGGCCATGGTCGCTCACCAGTACATATTTTAGTACTGACCCACGTTTGTGGACAAATCTCCAAGTTCTGGTAGCGAGAGCTTGGTGATCATTCTGAATCAGTGTTAGCGCATCATTCCGAGGGACCGTGCTCATGTTGCTTCCCTAGCTTTCCTCTCCTGTGGGCAACACCTCTTCTGTTAGATGTTTTGATTTTGGTCCTACTAAAAGGATGTAATGTATAGACATTGTGGCTAGTTTTGGGTTTGTAAAAAGAGTTTTAAGCCTTCTAAGGCATATTTTATAACTCAGCCAAGCAAGTACTTTGTAATTCAAATCTTTAAGTATTCAATAAAGAAAGTATTTTGTGTTCCTATCAATGTGTTCAACTTTGGTTCTCTGCATTTTATCCTGTGCCTCTATATATGTATATTTTTGTCTAACTTATGTCTTGTGCAGGTAATTCCTGGTGCAAGCGCAACTTAGGCTTGTACGACATCACGCCCAAGAGAGGACGATCGGTTCCGTAGGGACCAAGCAAGGACGACCGTCCCTTACGGGACCGGGACGTGACAAATAATACAATAAATAATTATTCAACAACCACTTTAAATTATAAATGACCAAAATATTCTTCCTAGAAAATGTGGTAATGACAAGTCTACCCCCCTTAAAATAATCCGTCCTCGAAATTCAAAAACAAAACTACCCCCAGAAAATAAAATAGAATCAGAAAAAGAACATACCTCAAGGTTACAAACAGATATGGCTAACGCTCTCGCATTTTATCCTCCCTCTCCCAGGTATATTCACCCGAAGAGTGATGCCTCTATGCGACGCGTACCAAGGAAATGATCTGTTCCTCAACACCTTTCTCTCTCCGATCCAGAATCTCAACTGGCTGCTCTGGATAGCTAAGATTGGGGCGCACCTCTATCTCTGAGTGATCCAATACATGACTAAGATCTGCCACGTACCCTCTTAACTGCAACACGTGAAACAAGTTGTGCACTCCCTCTAATATAGGTGGCAAGTCTAGTCTGTAAGCAACTATAGCGACCCTCTCGAGAATAGTGAAGGGTCCGATGATATCGCGGACTAAGCTTTCCTCCTCCACCGAAACGAATTATGCCTCGTGTTTGGAGAAATCCTCAGAAATACCAGAACACCAACCTAGAAAAAAATACAACCTTAAAAACTTAATCTATAACAAACAACTAATATCAAGCACAAAACAAAAAATTCTAAAACTATACCTCAAACTCCAACGGTCTTCGGTGGCTATTAGCCCATGCCACTGTCTGTCCTGTGCCACTCGAAGTCTGTCTCTGATCAACTTAACCATCTTCGCTGCATCCATAACCATCTCTGGCCCTAGCAAAGCTCTCTCTCTAATATTGTCCCATGACAAGGGAGTACGACATCTCCGACCGTACAGAGCCTCAAATGGTGACATCTCTATACTAGCCTGGTATCTGTTGTTGTAAGTAAACTCTACCAAATGGAGATGGTCCTCCCAAGATCCCCTAAAATCTAGTACACATGTATAGCATATCCTTGAGAGACTTAATGGTCCTCTCTGACTGCCCATCCATCTGGGGGTGATATGCAGTACAGAACTTGAGCTGGGTGCCCAAACTCGCCTATAAACTCCTCCAGAAATGAGAAGTGAAATGACTATCCCGATCCGAGACTATGCTAACGGGAACCCCATATATCCTGACGATCTGCCTCACATACATCTCTGCTAGTTTCTCCGTAGACAAACCCACCTTGAAAGGCAAAAAGTGGGCCGACTTGGCCAACCTGTCAACGATGACCCAAATCGCGTCTTTCCCTCATAGAGATCGTGGAAGTCCGGACACCAAATCCATAGTAATGTATTCCCACTTCCACTCTGGAATGGGTAATGGCTGAAGTAATCCACCTGGCCTTTGCCTCTCTGCTTTCACCTGCGGGCACACTAAGCATCTGGATACAAACTGTGCCACCACCCTCTTCATGCCTTGCCACCACACACTCTCTCGCATATCTCGATACATCTTGTTGGCACATGGATGCATGAAATACTGAGAGCGATGTGGTTCCTACAATACCTCCTCATGTAGCTCCCCTTTAGGCACACATAAAGTAGCACCATGCCGCAAAGAACCATCCTCAGCAATGGTAAAATAATCCTCCAATCCTGCTCTCACCTGAGCTCTGATGCTCCTCATAGATACATCCTCATATTGGGCTGCCTTGATCCTATCCATCAACTCTGAGTGTATCTGCAACCCCCATATATGCATGGCAAAACCAGGGACTATCACCTCAATGCCTAAGCTTTCCAGATCCTCCAACAAATACCGGTCATGCGTCAAAAATATAGCTACCAGTTACCTGCTCAAGGTATCGACAACTACTTTGGCTTTCCTCGGATGATACTATAAAGATATGTCAAATTCTTTATCAGTTCCAGCCATCGACGCTGCCTCATGTTCAACTCCTTTTGAGTGAAAATGTACTTCAAGCTCTTGTGGTCTGTGAAGATCTCCACACGTTCTCCGTATAAATAGTATTTCCATAACTTTAAGGCAAAGATGACTGCTGCCAACTCCAAATTATGGGTAGGATAGTTCTTCTCATGAGGACGCAACTGCCTGGATGCATAGGCAATCACTTTTTTATTCTATTGAAGAACACAACCCAGCCCTTTCCCTGATGCATCACTATAAATAGTGGAACCTTCTGACCCTGATGGCAACGTCAAAATAGGAGTAGACGTTAACCTCGTCTTCAATTCCTCAAAAGTAGCCTGACACTCCTCTGTCCAAAAAAACTCTGCGTCCTTTCTGGTGAGTCTAATCATTGGCTCGACAATCCTCAAAAAATCTTACACAAACTTTCTGTAGTAGCCTGCTAGACCAAAGAAACTTCTGATCTCTGCCACTGAACTCGGGGTCTTCCAAGATTCTACTGCTGCGATCTTCTTCGGATCTACTAAAATTCTATCACCAGTCACAACATGTCCTAATAACTCCACCTTGTCAAGGAAGAACTCACACTTGGACAGCTTTCCATACAACTTCTCATTCCTCAGCACATCCAACACAATCCGTATATGCTCCTCGTGCTCCTCTGGTGTCTTCTAGTATATGATAATGTCATCGATGAACACCACCATGAACTTGTCAAGGTACTAGTGGAATACCTTATTCATTAAATTCATAAATACTACCGGGGCATTAGTCAACCCAAATGGCATCACCATAAACTCATACTGGCCATACCGAGTCCTAAAAGCAGTCTTCGGAATATCCTCCGGCTTCACTTTCACCTGGTGGTAGCCTGATCTCAAGTCTATCTTGAAAAATATCTTAGCACCACTCAATTGATCGAACAGGTCATCAATCCGTGGTAACGGGTATTTATTCTTGATGGTGAGATTATTCAATGCTCAGTAATCGATGCACATGCGTACCGATCCATCCTTCTTCGGTACAAACAATACTGGGGCTCCCCACGGTGAAGAACTGGATCTGATAAACCCCTTATCCTGCAGTTCATCCACTTGCTTCTTCAGCTCGACCAGCTCGTTGTTGTTCACTCTATAGACATGATATATAATTGGCTCCGCACTTCACACCAAGTCTATAGAGAAGTCAATATATCGATCTAGCGGCAATCTTGGCAATTCTTCAGGAAACACATCCAAGAACTCTGCTATCAAAGGATGAGGCAACTCATTATCTTCCACCATAGCTCCACAGATAATGCCTTCTCTCTGCTCTGCAGCTCCTCTAGCAAACTCAAACTCTGGCTTTACTGGCGGGTTAAACAAAACTCTACCTCCTCTGTAATCTATACTAGCATGGTGCCTACTCAACCAATCCATTCTGAGTACAATATCGTAGCTCGAAAGTGGCATTACAAATAGATACACACTCAGCTCCCAGCCTCCCAAGTAACTCTTCGATCCTTGCAAATATTACTAACCAGGATAATGTCTCCCCTGGTCATGATCTTGCAAGTCCTAAGTAAAGACTCAGCTACCAAATGATGCTTTAAAGCAAAAGAAACAGATACAAAACTATGGAAAGTACCACTATCAAACAATGCTAAAGTTGGAATAGAATCAAGAAGAACAGAACCTATAATGATATCTCCGGTGGGCTCGGTCTCCTCGACCGTCATAGAAAACGCTCGTCCCTGAGGTGCACCCCCTTGTTGCTGGTGCTGGGCATAACGCTGCTGCTGGGTCGGAAGCGGTGGTCCCCTCGACTGTACTGCAAGTGGCCTCACTTGTGTTCTCGGAGCTGGAGCTACCCCCTGAACTGTACGACGAGGATTGGAAGGATAATCCCTCAGCTGATGCCCCTCGACACCACAATACATACAAACTTCTAACCTCTTCCTGCAAACTTCCCAGATGTGGCCGGACTTCTTGCAGAAGTTGCAGAAATCTTGTTATGATTGTCTTTGCTGTTGTTGTGGTACCTGGTAAACCGGCACCCTAGCTAGAGTCTGGTACTGTTGTGGCTACTGAAAAGGCCAAAAATGGAAATAAAGACGCTTAGCAGGCATTGTGTAATGCCCCGCTCCAAACGGTTACTTATGGAACACTTCGCTGCTTCGACTCGGTTGAGAATCGAGTCTCGGGGAAACCTTATCGCCAAATCAACACGGACGAAGTGCAATGAACCCTTCGAATTAATCGAACGGCTTCTATTAAAATGAGTCCAAGAGTTTTCGTTGGTTGCTTTGATTTTTGGTTTTGTGTTGCTTTGTGTTTTGAGTTGCTTTCGATGACTTGGTTTTCATGATTTTGCCTTCTCGCTTGCGCTTTCTTTTCGAATCGTAAGGGAAAGAGATCAAAGTATGCTAATCAAGTATTGTTGCATTTTCAGGATGCATAACCAAAGAGTGAACGTCGCTTAAGGCTTCTCCATCCTCTCGTTCGATTCATTCGGTGAGTGGCTTAGGCCCTTCGATGAATCCTTTAAGTCTGCATGCCTAATAAAGAATCTCTAGTTCACATAAATATGCTGCCTCACTAAAAAGATAAGCTAAAAGAGAAAGAAAGTATTGCATGCTTCAAGTATAGAACTGCTAACTTACTAGTTGCTTATGGAATGCTTAACTGTCCCTTGTATGCTGTGCATTGAGTATTGTGGCGAGAAGACTCTGGACTTGAGCTTGAAAATGAGAAAAAGAGATAGACTAGTTGTGCATTGTTCATCAGTTGTATGATAGCATATTTTTCTGATAGGGCTTGTATTCATGCATTTGGTCAGGACAACTTGTGCACAAGGTTAATCTCTCGAGCGGTCCCTGGGGCACTGGGGATCGTTCGGCCGGAAGAGATCTAGATACCTGAGGCTTGTACGTCCTTGGGTAGACCGAGACTCGTCTATTAGTGAGATGGGCTTGTACGTCCCAACTACTAATCCCGTGGAGGGGACCATCATATAGTTAGGGCGCATGCTAGGTTTACCTTCTTGCATACCTAACACTTGATGCCTTTATTGATTTATAAGTTATTCATATGCAAATTGTGGCTAACTTGTGTGTCTGCTGCAGGGATAACTGCTCGGTCGTGGGTAAGAAATATCATTTGCATATGCTATATATTGTCTATGTTTCCTTGCATGAATTGTTAAAAAGAAACTAGACAACCAGAAAGACCACCTAATAATGCTAGCTTCATATGCTTTACTTAGTGTGGATTTCTTAGGTGAGTTTGGCCACGGTCGCTCACCAGTATATGTGGTAGTACTGACCCACATTTGTGGGCAAATATCCAGGTGCTGGGAGCGAGAGTTTGGCAAGCATCCTGAACCTGAATCAGCGTGTGCACACCCTTCCCTAGGACTCTGTTTGTGCTGCTTCCTCTACTGCTTACCTCTCCAGTGGGCTACTCTTCTTCTGCTAGATGTTTTGGTTATTTTGGTCCTACTAAAAGGGCATAATGTAATGGGCGTTGTGGCTAGTTTTGGGAATGTAAAAAGAGTTGTAAGCCTTTTAAGGCATATTTTGTAACTCAGCCAAGCAAGCATTTTATAATCCAAATCTTCAGTATTCAATAAAATGAAAGTATTTTGTGTGCTATCAAATGTGTTCAACTTTGGTTCTCTGTATTTTTACTCTGTGCCTATATATATGTATATTCGTCTCTCTTCTGTCTTGTGCAGGTCCTTTGCCTGGTGCAAGCGCAACTTAGGCTTGCACGGCATCGCGCCCAAGCGAGGACGAACGGTTCCGTAGGGACCAAGCGAGGACGAATGGTTCCGTAGGAACCAAGCGAGGACGATCATCCCTACGGGATCGGCCCCTACGGGATCGGGACGCGACAGGTGGTATCAGAGCATGGCTTTACGTCCTTGGCCTCTTCAAACATTGTTTTCGAAAATGATATAAGTTTTCAAGCGATTTCAAAAGTCCCAAATTTCGAAAATAGATTTCAAATCTATAAGAAGTAAATCGAGAGTATGAAAGGTCCCTAAGAGTGTGAAAACCCAACGCCCCGTGCAATAAGTCCATAATACGTTATGAGACTAACGCAAGCTACTCTTTTTTGCAGCAAAGATGACAAAAACAGGTGCTGGTAATCCTGAGTCATCGTGCGCAGCTAGCGTGAGCGATGATCAAATGGATAGACTGATTGCAATGCTACAAAATCAAAACGATCGTCATGCTGCACAACAAGAACGATTCGAGGCTCAGCAGCAACGAGCTGATGCTAGAACCTTGGCGCAACAAAAGCAGCTTGACTCCCTGACTCAAATAGTGACAATACTAGCAGCGCACAGTGGTGCATCGGGCACCGCCGCAACACCTGTGACTGCCCCGACCATGCCTCAAGGCGCAGGATTAGCAGAAACAAATGAGCCTCCTCGCGCGGCCGAAAAGTCTACCTTTAAAGGCGCTGAGTTCCTGAAGTTGAACCCTCCGGAGTTTGAAGGCAGGACCACGCCGGATAAGGTGATGGACTGGGTCGCAAAGATGGAGAGCTTGTTTAGCTTTGCCTCAATACCTGCGAACAAGAGGGTAGCGTGTGCGGATATGCAGCTGCGGTTACGTGCACACGATTGGTGGGAAGTCAAGAAAGCAGACCTCGCCACTAAGCATCAGGATGGTAGGATCACTTGGGGAATGTTTAAGGAAGCATTCCTTGCACATTACCTCCCGCCAGCTGTCAGGCAGAGAAAAGAAGATGATTTTACCGAACTTAAGCAAGGGAGCATGTCCGTCGAAGATTATGAGTCAGAATTCTCCAAACTTGCTAAGTTCGCTAGCTCGATGATTCCCGATGAGGCAGCCCGCACACATCGGATCATAAAAGGCTTAAACGATAATCTGAGGAAAGATGTTATGAACCGGGAGTGCAAAACATACATCCAAGCATTTGAGGCAGCGGTGTAGAATGAGCAGTTTTTGCCACAAGGTGCTCAGGAAAAGGCAACCGCTCCTCGAAACCCTCCTGCTAAAAGATACCAAGATGGAGAAAAGAAAACAGCAGGAGAGCGGCGCCCAGGTCCTATATGCAATTACTGTCGCAAACCAGGCTATACCGTGGATGTTTGTCGTGCTGCAAATAAGGAGTGTTATAATTGTGGGAAAAAGGGGCATCTGGCAGTGAACTGCCAAAACGAGAGGGTTCTGCCGCCATACCAGAATGGGAACAATAAGACTGCTCGGGTTGAGACTCAGACCCCTCCGGGTCCTGCTCTAGAACCAACTGATCAGATAAGAAGGCCTAGAGTGTATCAGTTGAATATTGAGCGTGATGAGAGCGGACATGATGTTGGTGAGTCTTATTCCTTTGAACTCTTGATGCTTGATCCTTGCCTCCTTGATCTCTTAAGTTTCGAGGACGAAACTTTTTCTCAGTGGGGTAGTATGTAATGCCCCGCTCCAAACGGTTACTTATGGAACACTTCACTGCTTCGACTCGGTTGAGAATCGAGTCTCGGGGAAACCTTACCGCCAAATCAACACGGACGAAGTGCAATGAACCCTTAGAATTAATCGAACGGCTTCTATTGAAATGAGTCCAAGAGTTTTCGTTGGTTGCTTTGCTTTTTGGTTTTGTGTTGCTTTGTGTTTTGAGTTGCTTTCGATGACTTGGTTTTCAGGATTTCGCCTTCTCGCTTGCGCTTTCTTTTCGAATTGAAAGGGAAAGAGATCGAAGTATGCTAATCAAGTATTGTTGTATTTTCAAGACGCATAACCAAAGAGTGAACGTCGCTTAAGGCTTCCCCATCCTCTCGTTCGATTCATTCGGTGAGTGGCTTAGGCCCTTCGATGAATCCTTTAAGTCTGCATCCTAATAAAGAATCTCTAGTTCACATAAATATGCTGCCTCACTAAAAAGATAAGCTAAAAGAGAAAGAAAGTATTGCATGCTTCAAGTATAGAACTGCTAACTTACTAGTTGCTTATGGAATGCTTAACTGTCCCTTGTATGCTGTGCATTGAGTATTGTGGCGAGAAGACTCTGGACTTGAGCTTGAAAATGAGAAAAAGAGATAGACTTGTTGTGCATTGTTCATCAGTTGCATGATAGCATATTTTTCTGATAGGGCTTGCATTCATGCATTTGGTCAGGACAACTTATGCACAAGGTTTATCTCTCGAGCGGTCCCTGGGGCACTGGGGATCGTTCGACCAGAAGAGATCTAGATACCTGAGGCTTGTACGTCCTTGGGTAGACCAAGACTCGTCTATTAGTGAGATGGGCTTGTACGTCCCAACTACTAATCCCGTGGAGGGGACCATCATATAGTTAGGGCGCATGCTAGGTTTACCTTCTTGCATACCTAACACTTGATGCCTTTATTGATTTATAAGTTATTCATATGCAAATTATGGCTAACTTGTGTGTCTGCTACAGGGATAACCGCTCGGTCGTGGGTAAGAAATATCATTTGCATATGCTATATATTGTCTATGTTTCCTTGCATGAATTGTTAAAAAGAAACTAGACAACCAGAAAGACCACCTAATAATGCTAGCTTCATATGCTTTACTTAGTGTGGATTTCTTAGGTGAGTTTGGCCACGGTCGCTCACCAGTATATGTGGTAGTACTGACCCACATTTGTGGGCAAATATTCAGGTGCTGGGAGCGAGAGTTTGGCAAGCATCCTGAACCTGAATCAGCGTGTGCGCACCCTTCCCTAGGACTATGTTCGTGCTGCTTCCTCTACTGCTTACCTCTCCAGTGGGCTACTCTTCTTCTGCTAGATGTTTTGGTTATTTTGGTCCTACTAAAAGGGCATAATGTAATGGGCGTTGTGGCTAGTTTTGGGAATGTAAAAAGAGTTGTAAGCCTTTTAAGGCATATTTTGTAACTCAGCCAAGCAAGCATTTTATAATCCAAATCTTCAGTATTCAATAAAATGAAAGTATTTTGTGTGCTATCAAATGTGTTCAACTTTGGTTCTCTGCATTTTTACTCTGTGCCTATATATATGTATATTCGTCTCTCTTCTGTCTTGTGTAGGTACTTTGCCTGGTGCAAGCGCAACTTAGGCTTGCACGGCATCGCGCCCAAGCAAGGACGAACGGTTCCGTAGGGACCAAGCGAGGACGAATGGTTCCGTAGGAACCAAGCGAGGACGATCATCCCTACGGGATCGGCCCCTACGGGATCGGGGCACGACAGGTGGTATCAGAGCATGGCTTTACGTTCTTGGCCTCTTCAAACATTGTTTTCGAAAATGATATAAGTTTTCAAGCGATTTCAAAAGTCCCAAATTTTGAAAATAGATTTCAAATCTATAAGAAGTAAATCGAGAGTATGAAAGGTCCCTAAGAGTGTGAAAACCCAACGCCCCGTGCAATAAGTCCATAATACGTTATGAGACTAACGCAAGCTACTCTCTTTTGCAGCAAAGATGACAAAAACAGGTGCTGGTAATCCTGAGTCATCGTGCGCAGCTAGCGTGAGCGATGATCAAATGGATAGACTGATTGCAATGCTACAAAATCAAAACGATCGTCATGCTGCGCAACAAGAACGATTCGAGGCTCAGCAGCAACGAGCTGATGCTAGAACCTTGGCACAACAAAAGCAGCTTGACTCCCTGACTCAAATAGTGACAACACTAGCAGCGCACAGTGGTGCATCGGGCACCGCCGCAACACCTGTGACTGCCCCGACCATGCCTCAAGGCGCAGGATTAGCAGAAACAAATGAGCCTCCTCGCGCGGCCGAAAAGTCTACCTTTAAAGGCGCTGAGTTCCTGAAGTTGAACCCTCCGGAGTTTGAAGGCAGGACCACGCCGGATAAGGTGATGGACTGGGTCGCAAAGATGGAGAGCTTGTTTAGCTTTGCCTCAATACCTGCGAACAAGAGGGTGGCGTGTGCGGATATGCAGCTGCGGTTACGTGCACACGATTGGTGGGAAGTCAAGAAAGCAGACCTCGCCACTAAGCATCAGGATGGTAGGATCACTTGGGGAATATTTAAGGAAGCATTCCTTGCACATTACCTCCCGCCAGCTGTCAGGTAGAGAAAAGAAGATGATTTTACCGAACTTAAGCAAGGGAGCATGTCCGTCGAAGATTATGAGTCAGAATTCTCCAAACTTGCTAAGTTCGCTAGCTCGATGATTCCCGATGAGGCAGCCCGCACACATCGGATCATAAAAGGCTTAAACGATAATCTGAGGAAAGATGTTATGAACCAGGAGTGCAAAACATACATCCAAGCATTTGAGACAGCGGTGTAGAATAAGCAGTTTTTGCCACAAGGTGCTCAGGAAAAGGCAACCGCTCCTCGAAACCCTCCTGCTAAAAGATACCAAGATGGAGAAAAGAAAATAGCAGAAGAGCGGCGCCCAGGTCCTATATGCAATTACTGTCGCAAACCAGGCTATACCGTGGATGTTTGTCGTGCTGCAAATAAGGAGTGTTATAATTATGGGGAAAAGGGGCATCTGGCAGTGAACTGCCAAAACGAGAGGGTTCTGCCGCCATACCAGAATGGGAACAATAAGACTGCTCGGGTTGAGACTCAGACCCCTCCGGGTCCTGCTCTAGAACCAACTGATCAGATAAGAAGGCCTAGAGTGTATCAGTTGAATATTGAGCGTGATGAGAGCGGACATGATGTTGGTGAGTCTTATTCCTTTGAACTCTTGATGCTTGATCCTTGCCTCCTTGATCTCTTAAGTTTCGAGGACGAAACTTTTTCTCAGTGGGGTAGTATGTAATGCCCCGCTCCAAACGGTTACTTATGGAACACTTCACTGCTTCGACTCGGTTGAGAATCGAGTCTCGGGGAAACCTTACCGCCAAATCAACACGGAAGAAGTGCAATGAACCCTTAGAATTAATCGAACGGCTTCTATTGAAATGAGTCCAAGAGTTTTCGTTGGTTGCTTTGCTTTTTGGTTTTGTATTGCTTTGTGTTTTGAGTTGCTTTCGATGACTTGGTTTTCATGATTTCGCCTTCTCGCTTGCGCTTTCTTTTTGAATTGAAAGGGAAAGAGATCGAAGTATGCTAATCAAGTATTGTTGTATTTTCAAGACGCATAACCAAAGAGTGAACGTCGCTTAAGGCTTCCCCATCCTCTCGTTCGATTCATTCGGTGAGTGGCTTAGGCCCTTCGATGAATCCTTTAAGTCTGTATCCTAATAAAGAATCTCTAGTTCACATAAATATGCTGCCTCACTAAAAAGATAAGCTAAAAGAGGAAGAAAGTATTGCATGCTTCAAGTATAGAACTGCTAACTTACTAGTTGCTTATGGAATGCTTAACTGTCCCTTGTATGCTGTACATTGAGTATTGTGGCGAGAAGACTCTGGACTTGAGCTTGAAAATAAGAAAAAGAGATAGACTTGTTGTGCATTGTTCATCAGTTGCATGATAGCATATTTTTCTGATAGGGCTTGCATTCATGCATTTGGTCAGGACAACTTGTGCACAAGGTTTATCTCTCGAGCGGTCCCTGGGGCACTGGGGATCGTTCGACCAGAAGAGATCTAGATACCTGAGGCTTGTACGTCCTTGGGTAGACCAAGACTCGTCTATTAGTGAGATGGGCTTGTACGTCCCAACTACTAATCCCGTGGAGGGGACCATCATATAGTTAGGGCGCATGCTAGGTTTACCTTCTTGCATACCTAACACTTGATGCCTTTATTGATTTATAAGTTATTCATATGCAAATTGTGGCTAACTTGTGTGTCTGCTGCAGGGATAACCGCTCGGCCGTGGGTAAGAAATATCATATGCATATGCTATATATTGTCTATGTTTACTTGCATGAATTGTTAAAAAGAAACTAGACAACCAGAAAGACCACCTAATAATGCTAGCTTTATATGCTTTACTTAGTGTGGATTTCTTAGGTGAGTTTGGCCACGGTCGCTCACCAGTACATGTGGTAGTACTGACCCACGTTTGTGGGCAAATATCCAGGTGCTGGGAGCGAGAGTTTGGCAAGCATCCTAAACCTGAATCAGCATGTGCGCACCCTTCCCTAGGACTGTGTTCGTGCTGCTTCCTCTACTGCTTACCTCTCCAGTGGGCTACTCTTCTTCTGCTAGATGTTTTGGTTATTTTGGTCCTACTAAAAGGGCATAATGTAATGGGCGTTGTGGCTAGTTTTGGGAATGTAAAAAGAGTTGTAAGCCTTTTAAGGCATATTTTGTAACTCAGCCAAGCAAGCATTTTGTAATCCAAATCTTCAGTATTCAATAAAATAAAAGTATTTTGTGTGCTATCAAATGTGTTCAACTTTGGTTTTCTGTATTTTTACTCTGTGCTTATATATATGTATATTCGTCTCTCTTGTGTCTTGTGCAGGTACTTTGCCTGGTGCAAGCGCAACTTAGGCTTGCACGGCATCGCGCCCAAGCGAGGACGAACGGTTCCGTAGGGACCAAGCGAGGACGAATGGTTCCGTAGGAACCAAGCGAGGACGATCGTCCCTACGGGATCGGCCCCTACGGGATCGGGGCGCGACACATTGCGCTTCTACTAGCCCCCAGAAAAGAATTGCAGTCTCTCTTGGGTTTCAAGCCCAACTCCTGCTCAACCTTGCTTGCCTCCACAAGTATCTCTGAATAAGTCTCATAGAAAGACGGAATGAGGATCTTCACTTCCCAGTTCAAACCCTCGCGGAAGCGGATAGCCTGAACCTCTGGCTCCCTTTCCAAATACTTCGCAAATCGGCTCAGCCTACCGAACTCTGTGGCGTACTTCTCCATGGACCTTCTCCCCTGAGTAAGGCCCTCAAACTGCCTTCCCAAGTCCAATATGTCCGCCCGAGCAAAGAACTTTCTCTTGGAGAGGTCCTTGAACACCTCCTAAGACTGTCTCGCATCAGCAAGAAGTGGCTCATTCTTGAACCATGTGCGGGCGATATCGAACAGCTGAAGTCCTACTACCTCAACCTTCAGATCCTTAGCAAGACGGGACACACTCATGAGATGCTAGATATCCTTGAGCCAATCATCAGCGTAGACGATGCCCTCGATTTTCTTGAAGACCTGAGGTTCCAGCTTCTTGAAGTACTAGATATTACCCGGCCGAAGCTGGATAACCTATGGAGGAACCTGCTGTTGGATCGGAGCTCCTCCCTCTACTACAGCAAGGGCAAGCTGATGAGCACTCATAATACCCTACCGTAACACGTCGGTCTGCCTCTGGTGAGCCTCTGACTGGGCCCTCTGAGCCTCCAGCATCTCGCAAAATAATGCGAACACATGAGTCGTATCTGTCGGCACGAAAGGTAGAGGTGGAAGTCCCTCAAACACAGTTGGAACATTCCTCTGAAATGGAGGTGGACCCTCGAACACAGTTGATACGCCAATCACCGGAGAAATGACTAGTGTAGGCCCTCAAGAAGTCGCAGATCTCTCAGAAACAACTCCTCTCTACTGTGATCGAGTCTTAGACAGCATCCTGAGGCAAAGCGAAAGAAAAGAATCAATATGGAACTTGATATAATGTACTGAAAGAAGGACTATTAAAGATCAAATATCAATATCAAGGAAGAACAGTTGAAATGAATCAATAGAGTTTTTCCTAGATGTGATTGAGTAATCTCAGCCTATAGCCTATATCCTATATCCTGAAACATGCTCGTAATAGCACTCAAATCAGAGCACCACTATGAATTGTACGACTTACGACCTCGAAGATCTTCATGGGCCACCACTAAAAATGTGTCACGACCCGCACCCGCTGTAGGGGCACGAGCACGTGGGTACGTCCAGCCTACGCCGCAGCATCGGTGGTAGAACATTGTCTATGTGACAATACTAGCTAATCACTCTCACATAAATATCCAACTCCATAAGGAGACACAAATATCACAATATAATATGGAATACTCAATCACATAAACTAAAGTACGATGAGATATCGAAAAAAATAAATGAAATACAAGACAAGTCTAAACAACAATAAATAGTCTAACCTGCAATCAATAACATCCAAATCTCCAAGTATGCCGGAAATAAGTCCTCTATGTCACAGTCTGAAAAAAATATCTAGTCAGGATTGGATTGAAGTACAAGCACTAACAGCAGTTCCATGTATATTGACAAAAACTATAATACAGTGTAAAGAAATACAAGATGGATATAAATATTGGCAATAAACAATACTGGAATAATAAGATACTGGAAATAAGAAATACTGGAGCATATGTCATCAATGGTGTAACTAGCAATGAACAGAAATACAAGTGCATGCTAGAACAATAAACTGGAATATAGTGAATGCTAGAATAGTAACTAGAACATAGAGAAATGCTAGATCAATAAACTAGAGATACAGGTATAGAATATCTAACTAAGTGTGTGAAACATCAGCATGGCTTGGGACTGATCAGGCTTGCTATGTATGACTAGCTATGATTCATGTAAGGTCAGGCTAACCATCCGGATAGCTATGATGCAAGCAATAGTCAGGCTAATCATACATAACAGGCTATGAGGCATGTAATGGTCAGGCTGCACCGACGTGAGGTGTGGGTGAGCTATGATTCATATAGAGTTGGGTATGATCACATAATCTACTAATATTTCCCCGTTTTCTAAGCTGGCATGATGGATTCCAATCATGACTCCTCATGACCAGTCTCGATGATGCCAACTCGTGTATACATAGTGTCAGAATCTTGTATGCTATACAACTAGAATCATAGAGATGATCAACATAATAAAAACTGTCAGAGAATGTACTCGCCTGTGGTCCTTTGCTGGCAATACCAATATCCTGTTTCCAAAGTCTTGTCTGAATAATCCAACAGTCCTATAGACATATCATATAATACAATATAGCATCAGTTGATACACTAACACACAATCAACATAAATAGACTGAACTCAGGGGCTACTCTAGGTATGCCACTGGTCAACTAACATGGTCAAATGTGCGTCTAACTGCATGGGTGTCACGTCTGAAATTACTGTATAATCAGGCAGTCAATCACCAACACAGGTCTCGCCAGTACTGTCACGCCCCAGTCCCAAAATACGTAGGACTAGGAACACGTAAGCATGCCAGTCATATGTATATGGCAACTCCAATATATGGATACCATAATACACACGTACGCTGTAATATGAATAATACTCACATGTGGTATATAGTGTCACAAGTCACAGATATACTAATCTCATCCACGCAACAGTCATAGAAAAGAAATACTAAACTAGAATAATGAGTTTGAAATAATCCAAAACTAATAGTCGGGTGGAGACAAATCCACTACCAATGACTATATCAATAATAAAATAAAGGAGCAGGATAAATCACTATATATATATAAGATGATGATACAAGTGTATCAGCGAAGCGGTCCAACGCTAGAGATAATCGATGATGCTCAGAAGATAAGACCTCCTCGGAAGAGATAAGTGGTAAGTCCTGATCCTTGCTCCTGCAAATAGTCATGAACAACTACACCTAGAAAGGGACCAGGTCCTCAGAGGGACGTAACAAGATACATAGAAGCAAGCCAATTTTAATACAGTGAACATGCATAATGTTTGAAAATATATAAGTACGTTGTACAAGACAATCGATATGAATACAAATAAGGACAACTTTTCGATGTATGGGCAAGGGTAGGCTACTCGATCTAAGTCTCACAACTCACACACACGTCTAGAACATCATCAGCCGACATACCTCGGGGCTAGCGACCCTCGTGACTCCATCAATCGACATACCTCGGGGGTAGCGACCATCGGACACAACCACCATAGTGCGTGCTAGTTACTATGGTTTACCAGAGTGGTTAAAGCCATACGCCTACTGATTGTCCTCTATGATACTAAGTGTCAAGTGTGTGTCAAGATATCTAATATATAGTAATGACTGAAAGAAACTACACATGCAATGAATAAACAGAAATGTAATAAATACACAGAAATATACTAAGCATGCAAAGTACTGTAAATAATTTGGCAAGGTATCTTGCCTGGTCTGAAAAGGATGAAGTCTCAACTCAAGGCGTTGTCCGATCTACCCGTCACATAAATTAAACAAGTTAGGTTATAAAAATAGGTAAATAGGTTCCTCCATTTAATCTATTTTAATTTTGAATAAAATAACCTAAAATAGTCTTTTAATCTGATTATAATCTGATTTTATTACTAAACCCTAATTTTGGTCCAAAGAAAATTAACTTTTCGGATCTATGATCCGTGACACGTAAATCGAGACAATCCATTGACCAAAAAGTCAACTAACTCAAATCCTAGATTTGTGTGTAAAATCATATATATTTTAGCGCTATATGAATGCTGTAATCGACAGTTTTATAAAATCACAAGTCGGTAAAGAGTTATGGCCATAAGGGCGAATAGATGACAGTTTTCAGTGATTTCCTATTTACGTCTACGTTGCACAAATTTTACAGTAGATTAAACTTACATGTTAAATTTAGAAAATAATATTTTATGTAAGTTCATTATGTAATCTTTCCGAAATTCAAACAGTTCATAATTCCGAATTCGGAATCTTCCGAAATCTCAAAAATACGAAAATACGCCTGATTTCGGACAATTGGCACTTTTAAAGTTTTCTGGAAAAATGGGTTCATAAATTATTAAAATAATTTATATAATCAGAAAACTAACCTTGATATTGTTCTAACAAAAAAAATTGGAGCGCGTTTGGAGTCCGGAGCTAGGAGATATCGTCTTTTTAATTGGTCATAACTAGTAGAAAATGAGGCTAAATTTATGACAAATTTTGACTCTTTTTGGACGAAAAAGAGGTGAATTTGGGAAAGGAAAATATGAAGGATGAGGTATTTATAATGTTGGAGACTACTTAATTGAATACGACTAGGATTGGCTAATTTGAATATGAATAGGATCAGTTTAAATAAGGATAGGATATGCATGAAGTTGCTTTCCTAGTAGGCTCAGGATTTGAATTAATTTAAAATAGAGTTTGAATTTATCTCAATAATTTATAATCTTAAATAAAATTAAGGATAATTTAAATAATTTATATAAAATCTTATTAATATCTATTAACACTAAATTATTATCTATCTAATATTAAGACTATATATATCCAAATAAATTCTAAATAATTTCAAAAATCTAAATAAATTTCTTAAAATTCTAAATAAATTACAGAAAAATATAATTAAATATTTTAACCTAAAATAAATATTTGGTATGAAAAATATGTAAGTATGGTCTCATATTAAATCATGGAAGTCCTAGAAATTTACGTTCCATATGTTTTAATTACCTAAAAATTCTAAAAAAATCTCCAAAAATCTAAAATAGTCTAAAAATATATCTAAATAAATATTTACATAAGTAAATATACTAAAAATTTATTTTTTAATTAACTAAGAGAATACTCTAAAGTAATTCAATATTTAAAATAATCTATAATAAATATAATAATATAAAATACACACAAAATATCGATTTTGGGTGAGGGTGTTTACAATCTACCCAACTTAAAAGAATTTCGTCCTCGAAATTAACACTAACCCATATTCATAATAAATCACTATAGCTATTATACTTCATCGTTGTCTAGCAGTGTTTTCTAAAAGATTATGGTCAGCCACCCTAACACTTTTCTCCCTTATTGTCCATATACTATTTTTTTATCCTCTAACTCATCTACACTTCCCAACTTAAAAGAAATTTACTAGTAGTCAAAGTCTTTTGAGGCTATTGTCTAGGTTGTAAGACAAATTTATTTATTGGGTCGAGAATCTTGGGGTACTTGTCTTGAATCTCACAACCATGATTTTTCTTTGTAACCGTCAAGTATCGTAGTCTAATACTGCCATGCCACCTGACCAATATGTCTGCAAGTACTTCCACTACTCTACTACCACGGTCTAGCTGCAGCTGTCGCTACCTTACCAGCGATTTGTCATAGTTGTCAGTTCGTAACAAGTGCCTTCAATTCTTTCCTAGGCATAGTCTAAGTTTTAGGGAAACACTTAAGGTCTTGACTAAAACTATTAGAAGTATGACCTACTTCAAACATTCTAACAAATTTATATTATGCTAAATAATGCTACTTAAGGGTTAAACTAATAAGGAATACAGATATTGCTATAGTGCATGTACATAAGGGTTATTATTAAGAACTCATCCTTAGTTATCAAGCATTACTAACACATTTATGTTTTAACTAACAAAATAAGGGTGAGGTTGATATAAATCAAACAATTCATAATGGCACGAAAAGATACAACTATGATAGGAAAAGTTAAGCACGAGATAAGGAATGGATATAGGAGAGAAGATGAGCCACCCAAGAGGGCGATATGGTGATAGGTATTTATGGTGATAAACGGGAAAAGATTGATAATATGGAAAATAAGGTCTTATACGAAAACCCGCCCTTCTTTTATGTTTATAAACAACAAGATTATACAATTTGATCCTACACGAGGATGACTAAGTATAATTTATTTAATCTGGGTAAATATTGCTATAGGTGTCTGATCTGCAGTCGATCACTTTAGCCCTTGGACCACACGATATTGAAGAAGTGCCGTGGAAGACAGAAAGCAGCTTCGAAGGTTGCTACAGAGGGAAAGGATGCACGATGCCAAAGTCGTCGATCACTTCTCTTTGCCTGAGCTCTGGATTCTCCTCTCTCTCTCTCTCTCTCTCTCTCTCTCTCTCCGATTTTTCTTGACCTTCAATTTGTCGACCTTTTCCTCTGTTGATAGAGGTCTCTATTTATAGAGTTTTTAGTAACAGTGACCACACAGTCGGCGTAGAAATTGAGTAGTGGAAAGTACATCACTCTTTTATACGACGGTTTAAAATAACCAATGCCTGCGTATAAATGACCTTTTGAGTGAGCATGTGACGCGTGTCTAACTAAGGGACAGAACGCGTATATTTGCTGCAAAGATCACGGCGTAGAAGCCACGTAGGTAGTTATCCCTTGTGTAGAAGAGGTTGGCGTAGAAGCCAATGACTGTCACCATGGCATAGAAGCCAAAATAGGCATAGAAGCCAAAATAGGCATAAAAGTCGAGTAGGAGTAGAAGCCAAGTGGGCATAGAAGCCGAGCAGGCGTAGAAGCCAAGTGGGCATAGAAGCCGAGCAGGTGTAGAAGCCAAGTGGGCATAGAAGCCGAGTGGTCATAAAGGCCGAGTGGGCGTAGAAGCCAAGTGGGCATAGAAGCCAAGTGGGCGTAGAAGCCAAGTGATGTGGACATTTTAGCCGGAATTACGGCTCTTGGAGATATAATCAAATCTCTTGCATTAAATGCAGATATCTACCCCCATCCTGCGCATTAAATGCAGAGGCTTGTCTTTAAGATTTGCCATCATTCTGCGCATTAAATGCAGATACGCGCCTCGAATTCTGTACGAAGAGTAACTGCTGATGTGGTGCTCTATTTGCCTTCTGCGGAGCGTAAGAAGCTTACGTCTGCCTGTGTAAAACTGGACGGCATATTCCCTTATATGTGTAAGAATAGTTTACGCAAATGGGGTGTTACTAAACGATGGTTCGGTAACATTTAATCAAATCTCCAGCATTAAATGTGGAGATCCGCCATTATCCTGTGCATTAAATGAGGAGACGTATTTTGAAGGCCTTCCACCCTTTTGTGCATCAGGTGCAGAGACGTGCCTTGGGCATCTGTCAGTATTCGGCACTTCAAGTACAGAGACGTGCCTCGAGAAACTGTCACCGCTCTGCGCATTAAATACAGAGACGTGCCTCGAGCCCTGTACGAAGTACAGCTTTTTGACGTGGCAGGCTGTTTGTCTTTCGCAGAGCGTAAAAAGCTCACATCGGCCTATGTAAAACTAGGCAGTGTATTCCTTCGTATGTGTAAAAGTGGTTTACGTAAAGGAAATGGCAGTAAATAACAGCCTGGGTTGCAGTGTCGCGCCATCATGATACCCGTCGCTTGGGTTGTCGTGTTGTACTCTTTGTCAGGAGTCCAGACGTCAGGTTCATTGCGTGATCTGACAGGTTCATTTTGAAGAATACGAAGCGTTCCTCGTACACTTCAATGCTGCATTGAAAGCGGATGAGTTTTACGCCATAAAAGCGATGAAGCACCCTGTTCACGCTGAAGCAACCTAGATATACTGCATTACGTGGATGGTCCTTGAGCCTACATTTTTACGCTGTGCTCAGCGAAAAAGCTCTGTTGCACGTTTGATGGCTCTGAGGTCCTCTGTTTACGCTGCCCCGTATCAAGATGCTGCGTAGAGCTATCCAGCGTATTTTTTATGCTTCTACAAGACCCCCTTCAAAGCTTTTAAATTCTTCATAATTTGAAACACTTTGAATGAAGCATGAACCGCTCCTCGTAACTCGAAACGCTCTGAATAGAGCCTGAAATGGTCAAACCTGACACGTTCTTTCATGGCTGACTTTATGGCGGAGTTATTGGGGACCGGTGAGATCTCTTTCGCCTATAAAAAGGCTGAGGAGCTTTCCTGTTCTTCCCACGCTTCCTTCACCACACAGAGATGATGGCTGGAGTTCGTCGGGTCGACTTGGGGAAGAAGGAGATCATGCTCTTCCAGCATATAAGGAGCCGAAAAAGATGGCATCTTCGAGCAAATGTTCTCTGTAACGATGGATCATTGAAGGATATCATAGCCTCCTTTACTCGGGATAATCAGCAACTTTGTATGGTGGTTCTTCGGGAGAGAAGAAGGGTCACATTTTGCCATGCCGCTTGCAAGCGGTACCTTCTCCCGTTACCTCCGGGGACGAGAGCAGACAAGCTGTAACTGCCTGACTGCCGGAGAAGATGGATGAAGGATGCCGCCCATGCGAGAACCTGGCCGAAACAGATTCTGGGTGCAATCGTTAAATGAAAATGAGAAACCCTTTGTAGACGGGATTTCTCTCATATGTAACCACGAAAATGGAGAAAAAACCCTTGTAGACTGGATTTCCGTCATATGTAATCGTAATTTTAATAAGATCGTCTTATTCATATGATCATCTTGCCATACTTTACTGTGAAGTCTGAATATGTGTAGCTTCGACACGTCTGATTCTTTACGCCGACTCTGTGTAGAAAGAGTGCTAGGTCATGTCTTGTCTTTTATGCATAACTAAGGATGCGCATAAAGCCGCTTTAGCAGTCGAGTGTTCAAACTATCTTGCTGTTAGGAACCGCGTAGAATTCTGAACTATTTTTTTACTTCTGATAAACAAAATTTTTGTTCAGACCGTCGTCTTCAAGAGTGATTTCTCGAAAATCCCTTAGAATAGGGCGAGGAATGGCTGTCAAGAACTGAGTTGCCATCTTGAATTTGCAGACGAAATATTCAGACTAGATTCTGGATGATCTTCGAATCGACCCAAAAAGAAAAGTAATTTTCAATGTTGAACTCTGTATGCTTCGGGTACTTGAGGTATCTTGAGGTTAAGAAGGAGTATCTCCTGTGTGAACTCCTGTACTTGACCGTCTTGAGAATCGTTCAGATGTACTGTACTGGCCTGCGCATCTTTTATATACGCGGAAAGTCGTGGAGCATGAAATCATAAGTTCGTTGCCTCTGAGCGTAAGCTAAACGCCACCGAGCGTGAAATCATAGACTTGTAGTTCCTGAGCGTGAAGTCGTAGGTTTGTAGCCTCTCGAGCATAAAAGCTACCGAGCACAAAGGCATCTGGGCGTAAAACCATAGACTTGTAGCCATTGAACGTAAAACCGTAGATTTGTAGCTGTCGAGCGTAGAAAGCTCCTTGGTGCAGAATTGTAGATTTGTAGCTTCTGAAAAGAAAATCTTTCGAGCGTGAAGTCGTGGATCTGTTGCCTCTGAGCGTAAAAAGCCACCGAGCGTGAGATCGTAGATTCGTAGCTACTGAGCGTGAAGTCGTAGGTTTGTAGCCTCTCGACCATAAAAGCTACCGAGCACAAAGGCATCCGGGCGTAAAACCATAGACTTATAGCCTGTGAGCGTAGAATCGTAGATCTGTAGCTGTCGAGCGTAGAGAGCTCCTTCGCGTAAGAACCGCGAATATTTCTTGCGCAAAAACTTTTCGAATTCGCTAACTGTCCGCCTTCTCTGAGTAAATAGGCTGACGTAGTACCCAATCATAACCAGATATTAATTAGGAGATTTGGTTCGGGATTCGAGGAGTCTATCCGAACTCTATATATACCCCAAGTTTCTGTGAGAAAAACTTTTCATCCGTCTTCTGTGAAAGAAAGCCTTCGTCTGTTCGAGTTTCTTCTTCGTTTCTTCTCCGAGATTTCAAAGTTTCCAGAAATGGCCTCGAAACAATCCTCCTCCACTAAGGGAAAGAAGGTTGATTATTTTTCTCGTTCTTCTGCTCAGGTGAGAGCGTCTTCGGTCGGGCAAGGCGAACTTCATTCTGAGCGAAGTATCCCGCCGACTAGCAGTGCACCTGGCCTTAAAGGTAGAGCATTTGGGATAAAAAAGAACAGCTGAAAAATCCTTCGCACACGTTGTACGTGACCGCACTAGGTCGTCTTCTGTGCTGATAGCCTCTTTGAGGGAGATGATGCATAGAGATGTTTCATATTTTATGCCCATATTTCTAATGTGTCAGCGCAAAAACTCCATATTTTCGTAGTCTAGCGTAAAAGCTTTGACTGTCGAAAGTTGGCATATAAAATTTGAGCGTTACGCTTCTGGATGAAGCTTCTGGCGTAATACCTCAACTTTATCAGTCTGGTGTGAAGCACTGACTGTGTACTGCCAGCCTTGAATTTTTACGCTTTAGGAAATGGATTCCAGCGTGATGGTCAAGTTTTTTCGGTCTCTGCGTAGAGCACAGACTGTTAATTTTCTGCGTAGGCTGCAAGATCTGTAAATGTCTAGTTATAGGAACTGACGTGTTTTTTTTTGCACTCTTGCAGTTAACTTATATGTGTCTCCGCTAGCCGATGTGATGGGTTCGGCCGCCGGGATGCTGCACTCAAACTATCTGGAGGATTTGTCACATGTGACATTTCCTATCTCCGGGCCGCAATATCCCGAGGGAAGGAAAATTCTGATATCGGCTCAGGGCGAGCGAATGCTGCTGAGCATGATCAACGGGGAGCCCCTGACGTACATAGACGGGAATCAATACATAAAGCCGACTTTCCTCTTCGGGGACATGATCAACAAGCAGTCCCAGACGAAGCCCAAGAAAGAACTCTGGGTTTTCCCGGCCGGGGGCTTGGTTTTGTATCTGCCCAAGATGCCGAGAGACTATCCCATCTCGGCTTTCTTCCATGCCACACATCCCAGGAGGATGTCATGGACGCTGACTCCTGATCTTCATGGCAGGCCGGGGAAGATCTTTCATCTGAAAGGAGCTGACCAGGGGTCGTTTGTCAGTCGCCCTTCCGGTAATATGATGGTATTCAGGGGACTGTACCCGGGCAGTATCCAAGGTGAAGACAGCTTAGTGATCCAGCCGGTCCAGTAATCGACCTTTTGCAATGATTTTATGGGGCATGGGGGAGTATACCCTAAGGTGACCCTCGGTGCGGCGGGTAGATCGCCCCTACAAACCTTCGATGGGCTTGCTTAGTTGATTGGGCCCTGAAGCATTTTCAGACCGAGTTGGAGAACATCGGTCTTTTTGCAGCCGTGAGTGCCACCAGTGTTGGGTTACCTCCTAACCCCAACATGTTTCTGGCACTGATGGAGCGATATATTTCGCTTACCGGGACTTTTGCCACTCCACTGGAGGAGTTGGGATTGGCCCTTCATGAGATGGCAGAGATCTCGAGACTGCTGATGGGGGATACTCCGTATGAAGAGTATGTTCCTACAAACCGGGAGCTGGGGGATTCAGATCCTCGGGTAGTGGAAGTGTATCAGGAGCTGATGTGCCACTACCTCGCTTGCACCGCTTTTATGGTGAGCCCTCAGATTTGGCTCACATCAATAAATAAACGTCCTACCTCTTCTTTCACCGGTCCCGAAATGCTAAGCTGGAGAAGGTATTGGAGGGCAAGGATCTGCCTGTGAATCCTCTGAGTGCGCTTAACGCTCAGGTAGTCGACGATCTCATGGTAGACGCTGGGCTCCGGACTTGATCCTCGACGAAGGGATAGGACAGTATCCTGTAGGCATCAAAGCCTATAGTTATTTAAGCCGCTACCACAGGCCTCTGTCCAGGGAAGCTCAACTGGCTGGCTTCCTCTCCATATGGCTGCCCCGAGTGGTGGTACTTGGCGTCGCATCTGCGGACCGCATTCACCGTAACACGCTATGGCCTGCAGTACGTCTGGTGTTTGGGGCAAGACTGGGCTTGCTCCCTGCCATGGTGTGCCGCATTCAAGCTGGCCTGAGGACCATGACTGATGGGCTGCTCGACGATGATGCTCGACATGATAGCTTTCTCCGGGTAGAATTACCATACCTGTATCTGATGGGATGGTTAATTCTTCACAACCCCAGGGTTATGTCTCCCGGTTCTGGCAGTAGTTCGGGGGCTAGCTTTTTGTTGAACTACCAGAAATCTTCCTGGAATGTGGCCATGGTTCTAGACTGTCGGCGGGTACTGGGCTTCAGTCACAGCTAGAAGCTCTTCTGCACTGTCCCCTCTATACATCATAATCAATCGGGGATTAGGCTTGAGGATTCAGGCAGAGAGAAGACCAATCTTTCTCCTGAAGCTTTTAATTAGTTGGTCTGTATTAGACCTTCCCATTTATTGTACAGGAGTGAAGATCATTGCTTCTTGGAGCCCTACCTGCCCAGTCGGTTCGCCAGGCAGTTTGGGTATGATCAGTTGCATGTGGGCAACACCGTTACCAGCTTCCGTTCCAGGGGTGGACTCATTGACGGAGCTAGAGGATGGCGATACTTCCTCATGGGCTGCACTGGAGCAATTTTTACCGTGTCGGTCATCACGCTCTCCACGGAGCTGCGCATCCTGCAGTCGTATGCCCAGTTCTATGTGGCAACGAACACCTTCCATCATGATTTTGATATGCATGGAAGCTTTAGGGTGCCTTCTTCCAAGTCCGGGGAAAGAGTGGAAGTCCCCTCGGTCTCTTCCGACGAGGGTGAGGAGTTCGTCAATCCAGACGAGCCTCTGTTGGCGGTATCGAGGGGTGAAGTACCCCTGCCTGCAGGGCCTTTGGTAATCTCCGAAAAGCGAAGGGCTCCTACTCCGAAGGAGGCTTCCCCTCGTAAGAGGAAGAAGAAGATGGTTAATCGTCCTCTCCGGATTCCTGGTATTGAGGCTCCTGGAAGTGAGCCAGCATCTCCCCATGTTGGGGATGATTCTTTGATTGGAGGTTCCTCGCCTTTTAGAGAGGGACTCTCTACAGTTCCGGCTGGTGGTGTCGGAGAATCTCTGCTGGAGGCTGCCGTCGCCGCTACTGCTTCAAGTGGTCGGACGAGGTTGCCTTCGGGGCTGAGTATATCTTTACGTAGATCGGCATCGGGAGAGACTCCTGCCGTGCCTGTCAGCGCACCCGGCGAGATCCCAGTTGATGAGCCTCGGTTGGAATTTGACGATGATCTGGACGACTATTTGTCAGCGTCGGTTAGCAGACCCCTTTCTCCAGGTATGACAGCTCGCTAAGCATCATTAAGAAATGATTTAGCTGTACAGGCTGCAGATGCGATATATATGCCGTCGGCCATGGATAAATATCGTCTTTACGCCCCTTTTTTAGAAAAGTTAACATCATTTCGATACTAACTTCCCTTCGTCCTTTTTCAGGGGAAGATCTCTTCGGGGAGGGCAGTGCAGATGTGCCCTTCAGCTCTTTGTCAGGTCCTGGCGGTGACACGGAGGTGGCTGATTTTGAAGAGGAGATATCTTCGGGTGCCGGCTCGCCTGTTGACGAGATTCCGATATCTCAAGAGGAGGACGAGCCTGTCATTGAGACAATGCCTCCTTTGAGTATGCTGGTATCGTCGTCCGGTGTTGGCGCTTCTTCTTTCGTCGCACCACCTATTGAGGCGACAGTCGTGGCAACCTCATCTGCGATTATTCTCAGAGGGGGATTCGCCAATATCGAGGCTACCCCCAGCGTCCAACCGGATCTAGCTGTACTGATCGAGCAGTACATTGATATCTTCTACACCACTTTGAAAATGTTAATATCAAGGGTGTTGGCGAAGAATCTGAGCTTTGCATCGCTGAAGAGGTCCTCCCAGTCCGCGATAATGCCGATCCGAGAATTCGACGACACTGGGCTAGCTAAAACGCTGGAGGAGATAGTTAATGGTTTGGAGCAACCCATTAACGAATACTTGCAGCTAGCTCAAGACAATGTTGAAGATCTGGTCCAGGCTAGATACGACTCTATGACTGCGCGGCTTGCCAAACAGATGGCAGGCGTAAATAAATCCATCCAGACACATCAGCAGGAGATGGATGCAGGAAAAGTCATCCTGGAGGAGACCATTGCTCTTCGAACAAAGTGCCAAGCCTAGCACGAAGGGAACGTAGCAAGGGTCCTCAGGCTGGAAACGAAACTTGCTCAGGCAAAAGAGTGGGCTTCTCAGTCGTCGGAAGCTCTAGTTGTGGTGGATAGCCGATTGGGCGTAGCATGACAGAACTTGGCGCGTACAGATGTCGCCCGTGCTGGTTTTCTTCGGGCTAGAGCCGAACTGTCCCTCCTGAGCAATGATGAGGCACGACTGGAGCGGGCTCGCCATGATGTCTTGGATTCCAGGACTGAGAGGATGGCCGTATTGGCGCAGCAGCTTCGCGACCTGACTGCTCCCCAAAATAATGTACTTTTGTTTTTGCTTTTCAATGTACTTCCGCTCCTTTTTAGGAATAATAAAGAGGCTTTCATCTGACTTTTGTGGAACCATCATTTTGGAATATAAATGACAGGTTTGAGTGAAAGTGATATCAGAGGTAATATGGACGTGATATACTCTTGGTAAGTTTTAGCAGGATATATCTATTCAGAGGTTATATGGACATGATAGAATACGATCCAACTAGTTTCGTTTTGGAAGTAGTTTAATCAGAATGAGGTTTTCGCCATATTCCACTTGAGCAGAAGAGGTTAAGCATAGTACCTTTTCAGGAATTTGCCATTGATATGAGCCATTAACAGGTCTCCATTAGGCTGGGCTAACCTGTAAGCGCCGTTTGAGAACGTCGTCTCTATCACATAAGGGCCTTCCCATTTGGGCTGGAATTTGCCCTTACTTCTGTGAGTAAGAATTATCGGCCTTCTCACGGCTAAAACTAGCTCGCCGACTTTGAACTCCCTTTCCTTCACTTTTTGATTAAAGGCCCTGAAAATGCGTGCTTGGTAGAGCGCGATGCGCTGTTGAGCTTGGAGGCATTTCTCGTCTAATCCTTCTAGCTCTCGAAGCCTTAACAGGTCATTCTTTTCTTGAGTCAACCCATTAGCCACGGCTATCCTGAGTGACGGGATTTGGATCTCGATGGGGAAAACCGCTTCGCTCTCGTAGACTAATAAGAATGGTGTGCAACCTGTTGGTGTCCGTACCGTTGTGCGGTACGCCCAGAGACATCCTTCCAGCTTCTCATTCCAATCCCTTTTGTTCGAAGAGACGAACTTCTTCAAGAGCTTGATAATGGTTTTGTTGAAAGCTTCCGCCAAACCATTAGCAGCAGAATAATATGCTGTAGAGGCGACATTTTGTATCCGATTTTTATCGCAAAATCGATGAAACGCTTAGTTGATGAATTGAGGCCCATTATCATGGATTATCCTTTGGGGTATCCCGAAGCGGTAAATGACGTGATGCTTGATGAAGCTGATCATATTAGATGCCTTTACCTCAGCAAGAGGGATCGCCTCTGCCCATTTGGAGAAGTAATTCGTGATGGCCAGTATGAACCGGTGACCTCTGGAAGAAGACGGGTGAATAGGACCGATGATATCCATACCCCATGCTTCGAAGGGCCAGGACGCAACCGTAGGATATAGATATTCAGGAGATTGATGGATAAAGTCTGCATGGACCTGACAGGCTCTGCATTGTCTGGCATACTTTATCGCATATGTGATCATAGTAGGCCAATAATAGCCCATTCTCCTGATGCGATCCTGTAGCTTAGGACCGGGTTGATGCGCTCCGTATACGCCGTCGTGGGCTTCACGGATAATCTGCTGTGCTTCGTTACCAGAGAGACATCGTAATAATAGTCCGTCATAAGACCGGCGATATAGACATTGTGACGATGCGTCGAAATAGAAGCGTAATGATCATCTTTTAACGGATACTGCTTCTTTAGGATCCTCTGGCAAGATTCTGTATGCCACAAAATCTATAAAGGGACTTCTCCAGTCTCTCCTGGGAGGATATGCGTCCACCGCGTAGCTGCGTTCTATGTAGAAATTATTTTTCACACAGAATAAATATCTGTTAAGAAGGATTACCGAATTCTGCCTTCTTATAGGGGTAGCTAAATCTGCAGCTAGACTGGCTAGGGCATCAGCTTCCAAATTCTGAGATTGCGGCACATGCTCTAGGAAGAATCTTTTGAATGTCATGGCTGTCTCGACCGTGGCTCGGTGATAGAGGATGAGGTCTGGATTCCGGACTTCATATATTCCTCTGACTTGATTGACGATTAGCAGAGAATCGTCGAAAGCTTCCAGAGATTCGACGCCCAATTCTTTAGCGACTTGGAGGCCGATTAGTAGAGCGTTGTACTCCGCCACATTGTTGGAACAGGGCTCGCTAAGAGAATATGCTCGGTAGATGACGAGCTTATCAGGAGTAACCAGGACAATTCTTACTCCTGAAACCACGTTTCCCCTGGGACCAGTTCTGGAGGCACCATCGAAGAATAGTTGCCATGCATCACTTTCCATTGCGGAATTACATTCTGCAACTTCGTCGGGGATGTCTTCGTACAGCTTGGAGGCCTCCGGGATCGGATGAGCAGCTAGAAAGTCAGCCAATGCTTGGCTTTTGATGAATTTCTGGGGGACGTACACCATGTCATATGGTGTTAATAGCATCGCCCAAGTTGCAAGTCGGGAATTAAGAACACTTGGTTTGCTCATTAGTACCCGAAGAGGATTGATCCTGGAGATGATGTGAATGGTTTGGCCTGTGACATAGTGTCATATTTTCTGAATAGCGAACATCAGGGCCAAACATTCTTTCTCCACTGGATTATACCGGTGTTCGGCTCCGACCATCATCCTGCTGAGGTAGTAGATAGCCTGCTCGTGACTCGTCTCGTTCTTTTGTACGAGAAGAGCTCCTAGAGAATGATCCATCGCTCGAACATACAGCACGAATGGTCTTCCTATGACAGGAGGCACCAGAACTGGCGGACTGGTGAGGTAGCGCTTGATATCACCGAACGCTTGTTGACAGGCTTCGTCCCATACGAAGGATACACCTTTCTTTATGAGACGAGAAAAGGGCTGACATCTCCCCGAGAGGTTGGATATGAATCTCCGGATATAAGCCAGACGACCTTGAAATCCCCTAGTTCCCTCAGATTGCGGGGCGGTCGCATTTCTAAGATGGCCTTGACTTTATCAGGGTCCACTTGAATGCCTTTGGCGGTTATGACAAATTCCAGAAATTTGCCACTAGATACCCCCAGAAAGGACTTTGTAGGATTTATTTTGAGTTGATGTTGGCGCATCAAGTCAAATACTGTCTTCAAGTCTTGGATGTGATTATCCTTGAGGCGGCTCTTGACAGCTACATCGTCCACGTAACACTCCACTGTCTTACGTAAATGCTCATGGAATATGTTACTCATAGCCCGTTGGTATGTAGCCCTGGCATTCTTCAATCCGAAGGGCATGACCGTATAGCAATATACCCCCAGTGGTGTCCGGAAGGCAGTGTGCTTCTCGTCTTCAGGATGCATCTTGATTTGATTGTATCCTAAAAATTTGTCCATGAAAGACATACGTTCAAAACCGTATGTATTGTCAATCATGACGTCTGTGATGGGAAAAGGAAACTCATCCTTGGGGCAGGCTGCGTTCAGATCTCGAAAATCGATGCAGACACGTACTTTCCCATTTTGCTTCATGACCGGGACAATATTGGCGACCCAATCGGGATGTTGTTCCTCACGGATGAAGCCGCAGGCTATCAACTTTTTGATTTCAGCTTCAGTGGCGTCCATCATATCCGGGCGGAACCGACGTTGGTGCTGTTTCACAGACTTCGAATCGGGCAATATATTAAGCCTATGAGTAGCTACCTTTGGATCAAGGCCTGGCATGTCCTCATAATTCTACGCAAAGACGTCAATATATTCTTTTATCAGCTGGATAACTTCTTCCCTTTCTGCTTCGGAAAGATTTTTACTGATAAATATCGGCTTTGGCGAAAGTTCATCCCCAACGTCAATCTGGATAACTTTGTCTTTAGTGGAAGGTTCTCTCTGCTCGAAGCGGATCTCCCATTGTGTGTCCATGTGCTGAGCCCAAGCGTCATTTTGAATGGTTCGGATTCTTGTTCGTCTGATTCGAAGGAATCCGTCACTACCATATTTACTGATAATATTCGCTCGAGAGCATGAGATGAGTCAGAGGGTGCTGAGCCATTTTGAGAGGAGGAAGAGATATCCTCGCTTGACTCAGGAGTTGCGCGGGAGGTGGCATACCCTAACCCGAAACGAGTTCATTGATAGCAGGGATCACCGTGCAGCGGCATTCGTCTACCTTTTCCGTAGTTGAGACCCGATTCCAGCTCCAAGTTATAACCCATATTTTGCATGATCTTCAGAGCTTGCGGGCTGTATCTGTGAATCTGCATTTTACCGGCATTGTCGTCGGAAGAATCCTCTTGCCTAGTCGGTTGATTGTGCATGCGGCCGAAGACTATTGAATGCTGACTGCTGCAAGTAGGTGGGACAATGAAGATAGAATCCTCATGCGGTCCATATGTCGTGGTGACATTGGATGATGACGCCACTTCCCATGTATACGGATGATAGAAATCTATAGCTTCCAAGAATTTTTGTGCTATAGGTTCTATATCGTCGTAGGGGACTTGAGCTGGGTCAAGTATGTATCCGCCTGCATTAATGCTTTACTCAGGGCTTGACGAGTATCCTGAGAGAGCCTGAGTAGCTCGAAGATGGACAGCCTGGCTAGTGTATTAGCCAGTTGGGCCAGGATGTCAAAGTTGTATGGCTTCTCTAAACCCTTATTTTGAATGTTTTTCACAGGTTTATTGAAGCGCACTTCTTTTTGCTTCCCTTTGTCCACCGAAGTTGGTCTTGAAGGACCGGCCTCTGGTACGACGGATTCCGGTTCTGAAGGCTTGGCGGCTGAAGCGTCCACCGATGCATCTTCTTGGCTGGCCCCATAGTCCTGGAGGTAGGCTTTCCCTGAGCGGGTTCCAGTAGCCAAAACCTCGTATTCTGATGCCGAGTGTACCGTAATCATGTGACACGGTTTGTGCTTTGAGTTCTTTTTAGACCTAGCCTTAGCAGTTTGAGTCTCTTTCTCTATCTCGGGCACCAGATCTGGATGAACCCACATAGTCTCGCCCCGCTGGGTAGTTAGTGGTAGCAGGTCATGATTTTGACCTCTAGCTGGAGGGAGATTAACGATGTTCATCGTCGTCCGAGAAATAGACGTAACACCGTCCGAGATTTCTTGGGGAGGCAGATTGCCAAATTACAGGGAGATCATGTTGGCCGTAACCGTCTTCTCGTTGTTGCGCAGAGTGATAGCCTTAGCATCGATCAGCTCCTGGATATTCCTTTTCAGTATATAGCACGCCTTTGTAGGGTGGTGTATATACCTATGGAAGATGCAGTACTTGGGATTGTTGGTACTGTCGGCCTCATTGGGCCGTCTCACCTCAGGAAGGGTAATCTTGCCGCTTTTGACGAGACATTCGAATATGCTCGGAATATCGCGTCGTCGAAAGAGTATACTTCGATGGGCCTGGAAGTCCCGGGCTTTGTCTGCGTGGTAGCCACCATCTTTCGCCTGGACGTATTGATCGCCAGAGCTTCTTTACCCTTGGTACCACGAGGATAGTCGATGTGGAAGGATGACCTCTTGCCTTTATCGGAGGCTGAGATCATGATGCCACTATCGCGCGCCTTCTGACTATTGTCCTCCGCGGCCACCGTCGAGATGATGAATGAGGGTCAATCATGGAACTGATATGGTCCTGTGAACACCGAGATCACGAGGAGAAGGTTCTTCCTGCAGATGTCGACTAGTGCCGAGTCTGGGACTCCTGGAGGCATTTGCAGAGTTGCCTGACGAAAACGTTCGATAAAAGTGCGAACATTCTCCTTTTTCTTCTGCCTGACTTCGATGAGAGAGGACATAGATATGTCCATCCCTCCTTCGTAGAATTGTGTGAAGAATAAGGCCTTGAAGTCTTCAAAGGAAGTAATACAGTTGTCTGCCAGGCTTCGGTACCACTGGTAAGCTACCCCCGAGAGACAGCCTTTGAACACCCGAGTGAGGAGGGCGTCGTTCCCTTGTAACAACACTGTCATCATGCTGAAGTAGTTTATGTATTGACTCGGTGATGTTTTTTCCTCGAACAAAGCCATAGTCTGTGGTTTGTATCTAGGAGGGAAAGGGACTTCTTCCTAGATAGCTGGGTAAGGTTGGTTGATTCCCAATTTCTTGAGCTGATCTTTGTGCTTCAGGGCATCAAATTGGGCTTTCAACTCCCGTACTGCCTGCATCAGATCTTCAACCGGTAGAGGAACCACGGAGTGATGAGGAATCGATGGCATTGCGACTCCGACGGGAGGTAATACATTCTCCGAGTGAGGAAGAGAAGGAACTGCTGACTCCTGATCTAGAGCAGGCTCTTGGATCGTATTGGATGGTGGTAAGTCCACCCCCACGCGTATCTGAGTTGGAGGGGCCGATACTGGAGCCATGGCAGCTGCGTATTGAGCTAGAATCATCTGGTGCATGTTCTCCATCATGGATTGCATTTCTTTCAGAGATGTCTCCAGTGTAGTAATGCGCTGCTCAGTGTTCCCGGATGGGGAAGCTTTCTCGTGTTCATCTCCAATGGCATAGACTTCCATCTCCCTAGGTGTCATTAAAAGACTAGTATAGGTCTCTGTAGAAGTTGACTCTATACTTTCGGCATCTGATTCGGGAGACTGGCGACCGCCAGCATCGGAATCAGAAGAGTACGGAGCCGGTTGTTGCAATCTTGAACGGGTGTTTTGGAACACCCCAGCTTCGGCGTTCCTAAGGAGCATGTTGAATCTCCTTCGGCTCGGAGTTCTAGAGGGATGACGTCTTGAGCCTGACCCTCCTCTAGGTATATGTGATGCCATGTTCACAGACGCATACGTGGGCTCTTCTTCCTGGAAAGATGGAGAGTAGCTCAACAGGTCAAAAATTGACCGTTTTGCTTCAGAATAGCAATAATTAATTACAATCTTATGACTATTACAACAGTGCTCGCTAGGAGGCGTAATAGACATGCTGTAAGATCCCTCTCTTTGCGCTTCTGGATCAGATAATTACGCAGGTCAGTAGGAGCTACAGAAGAAGATGATCGCTTGTTCCTTTGCTGGCGAGAAGCTGAGTAGTTTGCCACTTGCTTTCCCTTGCAGGGATCATCTGCTTTTCCACGGAAGACAGATGCATTTTTACGTACGGAGCATGTTTGTGATTCCTGATTTAGGCATCATCAGAAATTTTGTCTATTCTGCCAGGGACGGGAGACTAAAATTTACGCGCAGAATGCGGTTTAGACTCCTGGACTAGCGCTGAGGCATTGTCAAAAGTTTTGTCTGTTTTGCCAGGGACGGGAGACTGATATTTACGCCCAGAACGCGGTTTATACTTCTGGGTTAGCGCTGCGACTTTGCCAGAAGTTTTGTCGGTCCTGCCAGAGATAGGTGACTGAATTTTATGCGCAAGGCACGGATTATACTTCTAGGTTAATGTCACGCCCCAGTCCCAAAATGCCGAGGGACTGGACGCGTGATAATGGCCAGCAGTACGCACCGATGGACCAGCTCAATATAATGGATCCATCAGGGCATACTTAAGCTGTAAAACAAGTCTACGACAATCATGGCACAACTAATCTCATCCACACAAGATATAAAATATGATCCACAGAATAAATAAGGAATGTAAATCATCAACAAGTCTCACAAAGTACTTCGAGAACAACCCAATAAATATCTAGTACAATGGTTCCACAGACCAGAAAATAAAAGACTGAACTAATAAATAAAACTGAGCATGAACATGGATGCTCAAGAGAAGTCTTCAGCTAAGACCTCGTCCTCAGATGGTGGTACAGCTCCTGGATCAGCTCCTGCTCCGGTCCCGTAAACCTCGGGATAAACCTCGTCTGCAAAATCTGGGGACAAAAATCCGGATCCAGGTCCTCAGGGGACATAGCAAGGTACAAGAAAGCTCATGCCAATAAATAAATAAGCAGTGCAGCAAATAAATAACTAAATGAAACAATGGGGTAAATATGTAACCATCTAAGTGAAATGCAAGTGAGAGCAGCACGAATACTCAGGCTGAGACCACTACAAGCTCTGTGTCTGGGAGCCGGTAGCAGCAATAACTATGTGTTTTACTATGTGTTTACTATGTTTTATATATATATAATCAGCCTGTAGCCTGTGTGTCTCTCCCCACCCAATGTAACCACGCATATCATGTCCATAACGTCTCATGTCCATGTCAAGCGCGATCATAGCTAAATACAACAAGTCATAAAGTATCTAAGAATATAGTATCTCTGTCAAGTCCTGGATCCTATACAGAATCACCACGAATATCTCGGAAAGATCCTGTCTCATGAATAGTGTCAAGTGTCCTGGGTCATATGGTACTCGATAAGACAAGTACGAGAATAAAGTGTCACGAATGTCCATATCTAGATGACAATACCCAACACCGCGTACGGTGTCGGCACCCGACTGATAATCGGACGCTAAGTACGTCACACGGTCCTAGGTTAAGCATGCACAGCAATATAATGAAGCAAGGAAAATATGTAACAATACTGCAAGGTTTGGCAAGGTACACTTGCCTGGTAAGGAAGTTGCGATGTACCAATAACCTGCTCCAGAAGTCGCGCAGAACAAATCCAATATCCTATGTATTACAAATTTATCACGTCAAAAGATAATTTATTTTAATTTATTTAATTCTGGAATAGTTACTCTAAAATCCTATTTTAATCTTATTATTCTGATTTTTATGTTAATTCCTAAATTTTGTCCAAAGAAACTGAATTTTATCAACTCGAGACTCATGGCACGCAAATCGAGGCGATCTGTTGACCGAAAAGTCAACCGACACAAACTCAACTTTCATGCATGATTTCCTGTAGATTTCAGCGTCAAAAACATGCTGGAATTTACGGCTCGTCCGAATTCAAATTCGTTTGGGAATTATGGCACATACAAATTTTGTATTGTGCACCGATGGTTAAATTCTAACCTAGAAGTTCTACAGAATTAACAGTATGTAAATACTTCAAATTAAATTCTGGGAAAAATATATGTCGATGATCTCGACATTAGCTTTCCGAAACTTTAAACGGTTCATGATTCTGATTCCTGGTTCTCCCGGAATCGCGAAAACATCAAAACACGTCTATTTTCGAATATGCTGTGCTCTACGAATTTTCCAGAATTTAATACTCATAATTTAGAAAAACAATTTATATAATCAGAAATCTAACCTCATTATCGTTCTAACAAAAAAAACTAGGCCTCGTTTGGAGTCCGGAGCTAGGAGATATCGTCTTTTTAATTCGTCATAACTAGTAGAAAATGAGGCTAAATTTATGACGAATTTTGACTATTTTTGGACGAAAAAGAGAGGAATTTGGGGAAAAATATGAAGGATGAGGTATTTATAATGGTTGAGACTACTTAATTAAATACAACTAGGATTGGTTAATTTGGATAGGATTATGATGAATTTAAATAAGGATATGATATACATTAAGTTGTATTCCTAGTAGGTTCATGATTTGAATTAATTTAAAGTAGAGTTTGAATCTATCTCAATAATTTATAATCTTGAATATACTTAAATATAATACAAATAATTTATAAAATCTTATTAATATCTATTAACACTAAATTAGCATATATATAATATTAAGACTATATATATCCAAATAAATCCTAATTAATTTCAAAAATCTAAAATAACCTAAAAATGATTCTAAATAAATATTTATATAAGTAAATATATCAAGAAATTCATTTGCTAATTAAATAACAGAATACTCTAAAGAAATTCAATACCTATAATAATATAAAATATACACAAAATATCTATTTTGGGTGAGGGGGTTTACAATCTACCCAACTTAAAACAATTTCGTCCTCGAAATTAAAATAGAACATGGTTTCTCTCTATCTAATCTTACTTGATTACAGTCTAAGAATTTCTCTCAAGTGAGCATTACGGTCTCTACCCAACTTAGAATTTACCCATCTATTATCTAAGACTATTCATCTAATAAATCTATGCCCCAACTCATTTAATCATGTTATTGAATCCTCAAGTCTTTAACACCAAACATATCACCTATGATATTCCCTTAATCATATATAAAAGGGTCATCAATAATGTGACCGGCCTGTGGGGTATATCTAATACTGTCTATATATCAAACTTATACCAAGCACGAGGTTTCGTCTTTCCGAAATAAGGGAAGACGAAGATCAATAATAAAGAGTTCAAGGGGGAGGTAATAGAATAGAAGTATCGGGATCAAGGCGTTTAAAGAATTTAAATGGGAATGGTCAAGTTGTTATGGATTGAAATCCTATTCTGGTAATCCTTTGTTCGCATGCTCGTATTAGTACAGTTGTGTAACTGATACGATAGGCTCAGACATATCTAGAGGGCAAGTATATTCGTCTACTAATCACTAGATATCTCAATCCACGTAAAGTAGCGTTACGAAGAGCGAACCAAAATACACTAAGGTTGATCAGACTGTAATACACTGATTCTGAATAGACAATTGTATTAATGTACATGTCCACTAATACATATGTCATGAACAAGCTCGATAAAGAATAAGCTTGCAAAGCTAGGCTATAGAATAGCAGCAGAAGTCAAGTACAGCAAATTTAAGTACGCTAGATGATGATGAAAGGAGGTACAAATTTTTCAAGTTTACAAAACAAAAACAAACAAGCAACCATAATAATAACATACTCTACAATCTCTACAGTTATCATACAACCTCCTTGTCTAAGTCGCTAGTCGACCAAATAAGGGCAAGGACCTCTAAATTCTATAGTCTGAATAAATACTATCTTCTTATGCAAGTCTAAAGTTGTGTCATCCTAGTTCACTTCATCAATGGGTCAATAGGGCTAGGTGGTACTATGTTGTGAGGCATACTACCCAACTTATAACAGTAAACTAATACTAAAATCGTCTTAAGGATACCGTGGAAACTCTTGTTAAGGTCTACGAGAAGGGGTCTTGGTACCTATTAGGGTATCCTCCTATATTACATAGGTCATGGTCGTCTTAAGCCTTAGTCTTAGTGCTTATAGGACAAGTGTCGATAGTGAGGATAGAAGAGTTACTGGCCGTCAAGGGGAAGGGATCTAACTTGTATCGAGGTGGGGGTACTAATTACGTGACTTAAGGCTAAGGGGTAATCATTAGGTCAGAATCTACAATAATAACTTAAACTGTCAAGTTCTAATTACCAATCACATAATTCAAAAAATTATTAGAGTAACAACCAAAATAAACAATAAGAAGCGCACAGGAATCAAGGCAGGATGCAAGTCAAAAAATTAATTCGAATCCGATACAGATGTCAAGAACGATTCAAGCAAGTGGATGAGATCCTAAAAATTTATCCTATTCTTATTGCAGGCTTGCTCGGTCCCTAAGTTAAAACCGAACAATTTAGTCGTTGACCTGCATGGGCCACCACAAAAACCATGTCACGCCCCAGTCCCAAAATGCCGAGGGACTGGACGCGTGATAATGGCCAGCAGTACGCACCGATGGACCAGCTCAATATAATGGATCCATCAGGGCATACTTAAGCTGTAAAACAAGTCTACGACAATCATGGCACAACTAATCTCATCCACACAAGATATAAAATATGATCCACAGAATAAATAAGGAATGTAAATCATCAACAAGTCTCACAAAGTACTTCGAGAACAACCCAATAAATATCTAGTACAATGGTTCCACAGACCAGAAAATAAAAGACTGAACTAATAAATAAAACTGAGCATGAACATGGATGCTCAAGAGAAGTCTTCAGCTAAGACCTCGTCCTCAGATGGTGGTACAGCTCCTGGATCAGCTCCTGCTCCGGTCCCGTAAACCTCGGGATAAACCTCGTCTGCAAAATCTGGGGACAAAAATCCGGATCCAGGTCCTCAGGGGACATAGCAAGGTACAAGAAAGCTCATGCCAATAAATAAATAAGCAGTGCAGCAAATAAATAACTAAATGAAACAATGGGGTAAATATGTAACCATCTAAGTGAAATGCAAGTGAGAGCAGCACGAATACTCAGGCTGAGACCACTACAAGCTCTGTGTCTGGGAGCCGGTAGCAGCAATAACTATGTGTTTTACTATGTGTTTACTATGTTTTATATATATATAATCAGCCTGTAGCCTGTGTGTCTCTCCCCACCCAATGTAACCACGCATATCATGTCCATAACGTCTCATGTCCATGTCAAGCGCGATCATAGCTAAATACAACAAGTCATAAAGTATCTAAGAATATAGTATCTCTGTCAAGTCCTGGATCCTATACAGAATCACCACGAATATCTCGGAAAGATCCTGTCTCATGAATAGTGTCAAGTGTCCTGGGTCATATGGTACTCGATAAGACAAGTACGAGAATAAAGTGTCACGAATGTCCATATCTAGATGACAATACCCAACACCGCGTACGGTGTCGGCACCCGACTGATAATCGGACGCTAAGTACGTCACACGGTCCTAGGTTAAGCATGCACAGCAATATAATGAAGCAAGGAAAATATGTAACAATACTGCAAGGTTTGGCAAGGTACACTTGCCTGGTAAGGAAGTTGCGATGTACCAATAACCTGCTCCAGAAGTCGCGCAGAACAAATCCAATATCCTATGTATTACAAATTTATCACGTCAAAAGATAATTTATTTTAATTTATTTAATTCTGGAATAGTTACTCTAAAATCCTATTTTAATCTTATTATTCTGATTTTTATGTTAATTCCTAAATTTTGTCCAAAGAAACTGAATTTTATCAACTCGAGACTCATGGCACGCAAATCGAGGCGATCTGTTGACCGAAAAGTCAACCGACACAAACTCAACTTTCATGCATGATTTCCTGTAGATTTCAGCGTCAAAAACATGCTGGAATTTACGGCTCGTCCGAATTCAAATTCGTTTGGGAATTATGGCACATACAAATTTTGTATTGTGCACCGATGGTTAAATTCTAACCTAGAAGTTCTACAGAATTAACAGTATGTAAATACTTCAAATTAAATTCTGGGAAAAATATATGTCGATGATCTCGACATTAGCTTTCCGAAACTTTAAACGGTTCATGATTCTGATTCCTGGTTCTCCCGGAATCGCGAAAACATCAAAACACGTCTATTTTCGAATATGCTGTGCTCTACGAATTTTCCAGAATTTAATACTCATAATTTAGAAAAACAATTTATATAATCAGAAATCTAACCTCATTATCGTTCTAACAAAAAAAACTAGGCCTCGTTTGGAGTCCGGAGCTAGGAGATATCGTCTTTTTAATTCGTCATAACTAGTAGAAAATGAGGCTAAATTTATGACGAATTTTGACTATTTTTGGACGAAAAAGAGAGGAATTTGGGGAAAAATATGAAGGATGAGGTATTTATAATGGTTGAGACTACTTAATTAAATACAACTAGGATTGGTTAATTTGGATAGGATTATGATGAATTTAAATAAGGATATGATATACATTAAGTTGTATTCCTAGTAGGTTCATGATTTGAATTAATTTAAAGTAGAGTTTGAATCTATCTCAATAATTTATAATCTTGAATATACTTAAATATAATACAAATAATTTATAAAATCTTATTAATATCTATTAACACTAAATTAGCATATATATAATATTAAGACTATATATATCCAAATAAATCCTAATTAATTTCAAAAATCTAAAATAACCTAAAAATGATTCTAAATAAATATTTATATAAGTAAATATATCAAGAAATTCATTTGCTAATTAAATAACAGAATACTCTAAAGAAATTCAATACCTATAATAATATAAAATATACACAAAATATCTATTTTGGGTGAGGGGGTTTACAGTTAACGCTGCGGCTTTGCCAGAAGTTTTGTCGGTCCTGCCAGAGACAGGTGACTAAATTTTACGCATAAGGCACGGAGGGAGCAAAGCTACAACCTCATTGGTTGGAGAGATCGGAGAGATCGGAGAGTCCGAAGAGTCCACAGGAATGGTAGAGGATGTCTTGGGCATCCAGACCTTGCGCAGCTTCCTGTTATTTTGGACGGAGAGGGAGTGAGAGCTACCCCCTGCTCGAAGCATGTCTTCGTAGGCAGACTGGTCGAACTGGACGACCAGTATCTTCTTCACGGATCCCACGGATACCGTATCGTGTTGAGCAATAGCTTCCTCATCAGAAGAGAAAGACGTCCCCAGCAGAGTCGTCATCTTGTTTATGGTGATAAACGGGAAAAGATTGATAATGTGGAAAATGAGGTCTTATACGAAAACCCGCCCTTCTTTTATGTTTACAAACAATAAGATTGTACAATTTGATCCTACACGAGGATGACTAAGTACAATTTATTTAATCTGGGTAAATATTGCTATAGGTGTCTGGTCTGCAGTCGATCACTTTAGCCCTTGGACCACACGATATTGAAGAAGTGCCGTGGAAGACAGAAAGCAGCTTCAAAGGTTGCTACAGAGGGGGGAGGGATGCACGATGCCAAAGTCGTCGATCCCTTCTCTTTGCCTGAGCTCTGGATTCTTCTCTCTCTCTCTCTCTACCTCTTTTCTCCGATTTTTCTTGACCTTCAATTTGTCGACCTTTTTCTCTGTTGATAGAGGTCTCTATTTATAGAGTTTTTAGTAACAGTGACTACACAATCGGCATAGAAATCGAGTAGTGGAAAGTACAGCACCCTTTTATACGACGGTTTAAAATAACCAATGCCTGCGTATAAATGACCTTTTGAGTGATCATGTGACGCACGTCTAACTAAGGGACAGAATGCGTATATTTGCTACGAAGATCACGACGTAGAAGCCACGTAGGTAGTTATCCCTTGTGTAGAAGAGGTTGGCGTAGAAGCCAATGACTATCACCATGGCATAGAAGCCAAAATAGGCATAGAAGCCAAAATAGGCATAGAAGCCGAGTAGGCGTAGAAGCCAAGTGGGCATAGAAGCCGAGCAGACGTAGAAGCCAAGTGGGCATAGAAGCCGAGCAGGTGTAGAAGCCAAGTGGGCATAGAAGCCGAGTGGTCATAGAGGCTGAGTGGGCGTAGAAGCCAAGTGGCGCAGAAGCCAAGTGATGTGGACGTTTTAGCCAAAATTTTGGCTCTTTGAGATATAATCAAATCTTTTACATTAAATACAAAGATCTGCCCCCATCCTGCGCATTAAATGTAGAGGCTTGTCTTTAAGATTTGCCATCATTCTGCACATTAAATGCAGATACGCGCCTCGAATTCTGTACGAAGAGTAACTGCTGATATGGCAGTCTGTTTGCCTTCTGCAGAGCGTAAGAAGCTTACGTCTGCCTGTGTAAAATTGGGCGGCATATTTCCTTATATGCGTAAGAGTAGTTTACGCAAAGGGGGTATCACTACGTTCGGTGACATTTAATCAAATCTCCAGCATTAAATATAGAGATCCGTCATTATCCTGTGCATTAAATGAGGAGGCATGTTTTGAAGGCCTTCCACCCTTCTGTGCATCAGGTGCAGAGACGTGCCTTGGGCATCTGTCAGTATTTGGCGCTTCAAGTGCAGAGACGTGCCTCGAGAAACTGTCACCGCTCTGCGCATTAAATGCAGAGACGTGCCTCGAGCCCTATACAAAGTACAGCTTTTTGACGTGGCAGGCTGTTTGTCTTCCGCGAAGCGTAAACAGCTTACATTAGCCTATGTAAAACTAGACAGCGTATTCCTTCGTATGTGTAAAAGTGGTTTACGCAAAGGAAATGGCAGTAAATGATAGCCTGGATTGCAGTGCCGCACCATCATGATACCCGTCACTTGGGTTGTCGTACTGTACTCTTTGTCAGGAGTCCAGACGTCAGGTTTATTGCGTGATCTGACAGGTTTATTTCGAAGAATATGAAGCGTTCCTCGTACACTTCAATGCTGCATTGAAAGCGGATGAGTTTTATGCCATAAAGGCGATGAAGCACCCTGTTCACGCTGAAGCAGCCTGGATATACTGCATCACGCGGATGGTCCTTGAGCCTATATTTTTACGCTGTGCTTAGCGGAAAAGCTCTGTTGCACGTTTGATGGCTCTGAGATCCTCTGTTTACGCTACCCCGTATCAAGATGCTGCGTAGAGCTATCCAGCGTATTTTTCATGCTTCTACAATAGGAAGAGAATACTACTTCTGCTATGCGTGTCATCCATTAGCTTCGTGGATATGCCATCTAGTTAGGATATCAATATATCCTCATAACTGCTAAACTACCTTATATATAATTCTACAGCTATTATGCACCTAAGATCCCATGTCATAAAGGGGATCATGAGTATGAAATGACACATATAACTAAGGTCGTACCTGTATCTACGATTTCCTGTGCCTGCGCTCTCTTATTTGTCATCATGAGTGCTTGGCCTATGGGGTATATCTAGTACTATCCGTGTATCAAACTTATACTATGCACGAACGTTCGCCTTTCCGAAATAGGGAAAGACGGAAAACAATAATAAAGAATTCAAGGAGGAGGTGATAGAATACAAGTACAAGATTCAAAGGGATTAGAGGATTCGAAAGGGAGTTGCCAAGGCAGTTGTAATTAAAATCTTATTTTGGTAAATTCCTATATGCATGCTCATATCAGTACAGTTATGTACCTGACACGATATGCTCTGACCAGTCTAGAGGGCAAGTATATTCGTCTAACAAGTTGAGTCAACTATATCTCAATCCACGTAAAGTAGTGATATGAAGAGCGAACCAAGCGTACTACGGTTGATCAGACCATAATACACCGATTCTGATTTAGACAATATATTAGTATGGGCCCCCAATAATACATATGTCACGAACAAGCTCAATACAAGAATAAGCTTGCAAAACTAGGCTATAATAGCAGCATAAGTCGAGGTAGTAAAAATATAAGTACGCTTGATTATGATGGAGGAAGGTACAGAATAATTTAAGTTCACCAAGAAGATCGGTATTGTGCCTCTACGGTTGCCATACTAATTTCTTGTCTAAGTCTAAAGTCAACCAAATGGGTGTATATGCCTCTAAGTTCTATAGTCTAGATAAACACTAAAGTTCTATAGTCTAAATAAATACTATCTTCTTATGCAAGCCTATAGTTGGTGTCATTCATTTATATTTCATTAATGAGCCAACAGGACCATGTGTTACTAGGTTATGAGGCATACTATCCAAAATTACAAAGATTTGACTAATAGTGTTATTGAATACTAGAGTGTATATACCTAGTACAAGGCACCTTCTTAACCCCTATCAAGCACGAAGGAAAGATTGACGTTGAGAAGGATTCAAGCAAGATGCAATTCAAACAATCAAATAAGAATACGAAATAAAATCAAGGACGGTGATTTAAATAAGTGGATGAGATCCTACAATCTAATCCTATGCGCAGGCTTTCTCGGTACAATAACGTAACCAAGACAATATGCTCTCGACCTGCATGGGCCACCACAAAAATATGTCACGCCCCAGTCCCAAAATACGTAGGACTAGGAACACGTAAGCATGCCAGCCGTATGTATATGGCAACTCCAATATATGGATACCATAATACACACGTACGTTATAATATGTATAATACTCACATGTGGTATATAGTGTCACAAGTCACAGATATACTAATCTCATCCACGCAATAGTCATAGAAAAGAAATACTAAACTAGAATTATAAGTTTAAAATAATCCAAAACTAATAGTCGGGTGGAGACAAATCCACTACCAATGACTATATCAATACTAAAATAAAGGAGCGGGATAAATCACCATATATATATATAAGATGATGATACAAGTGTATCAGCGAAGCGGTCCAACGCTAGAGATAATCACTGATGCTCAGAAGGTAAGACCTCCTCGGAAGAAATAAGTGGTAAGTCCTGATCTTTGCTCCTGCAAATAGTCATAAACAACTACACTTGGAAAGGGACCAGGTCCTCAGAAGGACGTAACAAGATACATAGAAGCAAGCCAATTTTAATACAGTGAACATGCATAATGTTTGAAAATATATAAGTACGATGTACAAGACAATCTATATGAATGCAAATAAGGACAACTTTTTGATGTATGGGCAAGGGTAGACTACTCGATCTAAGCCTCACAACTCACACACACGTCTAGAACATCATCAGCCAACATACCTCGGGGGTAGCGACCCTCGTGACTCCATCAATCGACATACCTCGGGGGTAGCGACCATCGAACATGACCACCATAATGCGTGTTAGTTACTATGGTTTACCAGAGTGGTTAAAGCCCATACGCCTACTAATTGTCCTCTATGATACTAAGTGTCAAGTGTGTGTCAACATATCTAATATATAGTAATCACTGAAAGAAACTACACATGCAATGAATAAACAGAAATATAATAAATATACAGAAATATACTAAGCATGCAAAGTACTGTAAATAATTTGGCAAGGTATCTTGCCTGGTCTGAAAAGGATGAAGTCCCAACTCAAGGCATCGTCCGATCTACTCGTCACATAAATTAAACAAGTTAGGTTACAAAAATGGGTAAATAGGTTCCTCCATTTAATCTATTTTAATTTTGAATAAAATAACCTAAAATAGTATTTTAATCTTATTATAATCTGATTTTATTACTAAATCCTAATTTTGGTCCAAAATAAATTAACTTTACGGATCTGTGATCCATGACACGCAAATCGAGGCAATCTGTTGACCAAAAAGTAAACCAACTCAAATCCTAGATTTGTGTGTAAAATCATATAGATTTTAGTGCTATATGAATGCCGTAATCGACAGTTTTATAAAATCACAAGTCGGTAAAGAGTTATGGCCACAAGGGCGAATAGATGACAGTTTTTAGTGATTTTCTATTTACGTCTACGTTGCACGAATTTTATAGTAGATTAAACTTACATATTAAATTCTAAAAATATTATTTTATGTAATTTCATCATGTCAACTTTCCGAAACTTCAAACGGTTCGTAATTCCGAATTCAGAATCTTCCAAAATCTCGAAAATACGAAAATGCGCCTGATTTCGGACAACTGGCACTTTTAAAATTTTCTGGAAAATTGGGTTCATAAATTATTAAAATAATTTATATAATCAGAAAACTAACCTTGATATTATTCTAACAAAAAAAATTGGAGCGCGTTTGGAGTCCAGAGCTAGGAGATATCGTCTTTTTAGTTCGTCATAACTAGTAGAAAATGAGGCTGAATTTATGACGAATTTTGACTCTTTTTGGACAAAAAAGAGGTGAATTTGGGAAAAAAAATATGAACGATGAGGTATTTATAATGGTGGAGACTATTTAATTAAATACGACTAGGATTGGCTAATTTGAACATGAATAGGATCAGTTTAAATAAGGATAGGATATGCATGAAGTTGCTTTCTTAGTAGGCTCGGGATTTGAATTAATTTAAAATAGAGTTTGAATTTATCTCAATAATTTATAATCTTAAATAAAATTAAGGATAATTTAAATAATTTATATATAATCTTATTAATATCTATTAACACTAAATTATTATCTATCTAATATTAAGACTTTATATATCCAAATAAATTCTAAATAATTTCAAAAATCTAAATAAATTTCTTAAAATTCTAAATAAATTACAGAATAATATAATTAAATATTTTAACCTAAAATAAATATTTGGTAGGAACAATATGTAAGTATGGTCTCATAGTAAATCATGAAAGTCCTAAAAATTTACGTTCCATATGTTTTAATTACCTAAAAATTCTAGAAAAATCTCCAAAAATATAAAATAGTCTAAAAATATATTTAAATAAATATTTACATAAGTAAATATACTAAACATTTATTTTTTAATTAACTAAGAGAATACTCTAAATTAATTCAATATTTAAGATAATCTATAATAAATATAATAATATAAAATACACACAAAATACCGATTTTGGGTGAGGGTGTTTACAAGTACGTCAGTGTACATAAGGCAGACACTCCAATCACTCAGGGTCACAAGGTCAACTATAATTACAGGATATCCGTAAATTATACTTATGGTCATATAGTGTGTATATATATATATATATATATATATATATATATATATATATATATATATATATATATATATATATATATATATATATATACAGTCATACATATTACTAGCATATTATTACTTATATAAATACATCCATATATTTATATATATATATATATATATATATATATATATATATATATCAATTAATTGTAATACTCATACGCGTACGTATACGCAAATGAGTCATTGGTTTTACCGACACGGGTATGAAATCAACCAACTAAACCTGTCATGAAGCAAACTAAATCCTACACTATTCACACATACGTACACATAAAATTACGAAAGAGGGTAAGCTATGAACCTGCGCGGGCACACACGGGGTCGACGATGACTACGATGATGATGGCGATGATTATTAAGGTGATGATGATGATGATGATGATGAAGGTGATGATGATGGTAATGATGATGATGAGGAGGAGGAGGCTGCCAGAGTCGGAGCTCAGGCCGGAGAAGGACAGAGAAGAGGGAGGAAGAGAACATGGAGGAGATGGGGACGATGGTGGTGTTGTCGGCCGGAGGAAAGAAGTCGTCGAGGTGAGGCTTGGGCGGAGGAAAGACTTCTCGGTGCTGGTGGTTCAGCGGGTCAGGCTTCAGGCGGTCTAGTCCAGTCGACCGACGGAGGAGGTCGGGCTTTAGGCGGTCCAGTCCAGTCGAGGGGAGTCGTTCAGCGATGTCAGGGCTGCTCGGTGCAGCGGTTCCGCGGGGTGCACGGTCGGATGTGATGAGGGGAGGGAGATAGCAGGCGGGTTCAGCCGTGGGGATCCGGCGTCTACGTTTGAGGGAGAATGGTAAACATCGACTTCAGGCGGTCGGGGTTGGCAGCTCCGGTCGAAGGGTGATCGACAGCGTTGAAGTGTAGGGAAGAGGGAAGAAGATAATGAAGGAGGTGGAAGAGAACGGCAGGGGGGTTGAGGCTCCGGTCGACGGGGGGTTGAAGAAGATGCACATGAGATGGGGAGATGGTGATGTCGGTTGGGAGTTAGGGTGAAGGAAGAAATAAGAAAAAGAAAAAGTGATATATATATATATATACATGTGTAAAGGAGGGTTGATGTTGACCTAGAAAATTGGGCTTGGTCAACATCCTCCTTGGGATTGGGCTTGGCTTCTTGTGTAGGTATTGGAGGGCTAGGATTACATTGATTCAAAAATGGAGGGCTACGGTTTGATGAAGATTGGTGTTGAGTGTTTACACACTCCAAAATTATAGAAAAATTTACATGAAGGATGTGTTTGATAATAAACGAAAGAAATGAATCTAGGTTTATATGAAACCCTTTCTTTGGTTTACAAACAAGAAGTACAATTAATCCTATACGAGGATGTTAAGTACAAAAATTTAATTTGGGTAAATATTGCTATAGGAGTCTGATCTGCGGTCGACATATTCCAAGAAGATAGCATACGACGTACTCCTATAGTTGAAAATAGCCAGGTCGACGTATTTCAAGGAGATAGCGTACAGCGTACTCCTATAGCTGAAAATAGCCTGATAGCGTAATATACAGGGGCGGTGATGTGGACATATTAGCCATAATTATGGCTCAACCAGTCATTAAAAATAGAACCAAATTTCGTGCATTAAATGCAGAGATCTGCCCCCATCACGCGCATTAACTGCAGAGACGTGCCTCGAGTTCTGTACGAAGAGCAGCTTTTGACGTGGCGGTTCGTTTCGTCTCCTGCTGAGCGTAAAAGCTCATGTCTGCCTGTGTAAAACTAGGCAGCGTATTCCTTGAATGCGTAAATGACGTCTTATATCAAGGGTTATGTCACTAGACGACAGTCTGTGACTCTGTGCCGAATCATCATTACAGCCGTCCTCTCGATCACTGTGCAGTACTCTTTGTCAGGAGTCAGGTTCACTGCATGATCTGACAGGTTCATTCGAGGGATACGAAGAGTTCCTCGTACAACTTCTCGCTGCATTAAAAGCAAATAGGTTTTACGCCGAAGTGGCGATGTAACAACCTTTTTACACTGAATCAGTCTGGAAATACTGTATTACGCGGGTTGTTCTGGAGCTATATTTTAGGCTGAATAGCATTGAAGCTCTGTTGTTCGCCAATGCTCTGAAGTCATGTCTTATGCCACCCAGTACTGGAGCTCTGTTTATGCGACTGCCTACATGTTTGAGGGTTTTACGCGTATAATACCTCAACGTATTTTTTATGCTTCTACAAGACCCCCTTCAAAGTTTTCAAATTTCTCGTAATTTGAAATACTTTGAATGAAGCATGAAACGGTCAAGTTTTGACTCGTTCCGCGAGGCTGATTTCTCGGCAAATATTTAGGAATTTGTTGGGATTTGGTGTGATCTCCTCTGCCTATAAAAAGGCGATTGAGTTTACCTATTTTTCCCACACTTCCTTCACCACACGGAGATGGTTGCCGATGTTCATTGGGTCAACTTGAGGAAGAAGAAGATCATGCTCTTCCAGCATGTAAGGAGCCATAAAAAAAGGTATTTTCAAGCAAATATCATCTGCAACGATGGATCATGGAAGGATATCATAGCTTCCTTTGCTCGGGATAATCAGCAATTTTATATGGCGATTCGTCCAGGAGAGAGGAATGGTCTCATTTGGCCACACAGCTTGCAAGCTGTATTTTCTCCCATCATGACGGTGGATGAGGGTAGGCAGTCTGGCCCTATCTTCCAATATTGAGTTGGGTCTAAACCCCCAATACAATTCCTAGGGCACGCCTGGAGGATGGCTTAAATAATTTATACAAGTCCAGTTTTGTATCCTCCCGCCATTCACCATTTTCTTGTTCATCGGCTGCAGAAGCCGATGAAGTGCTATAGAAGCCGAAAAAAGATCTCCACCAATATGATAACCTGGCAGAACAGATTCTCGGTATGATCTTAAATGAGAAACCCTTTTGTAGAAAAAGGATTTCCATCATTTGTAATCATGAAGATAAAAAACCCTTTGTAGACAGGATTTCCATCATATGTAATCATGATTAATAAAATTATCTTCTTTTACGCATCTGATAATTTGCCATATTTGCTGTGTGGAAGTCTGAATATGTGCAGCTTCAGCACGTCTGAAATAATTTTACGTCGACTCTGATAGAAGAGTATCTGATCTCGTCCCATCTTTTATGCGTAGCAGAAGACGCGTAGAAAGCTGCTTAGCATTTAAGTCGAATATTTGAACTGTCATGATGTTTTGAACGAGGAGTTATGTAGAATTTCTGAACTGTCACTTCTCTGATGCGAAGAATTCTTGTTCAGACTATCATCTTCAAAAATAATTTCCCAAAAATCCCTTGAAATATGGCAAGAAATGGCCGTCAAACAGTCCATACTTGAACTTTTGAGAAAGGATTCTGACTGAACTTTGGATAAACTTCCAATCGACCTAAGAAGAAGAGTCATCTTCATTGCTGAACTCTGTATGTTTTGGGTACTTGGAATATTTTATGGCCAAGAAAGAGCATCTTCTGCGTAAACCCTTGTAATTGGCCTTCTGAGCGTAGAATCGTAGATTTGTAGCCTCTGAGCGTAAAAAACTTCTGAGCATAAAATCATAGATTTGTAGCCTCTAAGCGTAAAGTCATAGGTTTGTAGCCTCTCGAGCGTAAAAGCTACCGAGCGTAAAAGCATTCGGACGTAAAACCATAGACTTATAGCCTCTGAGCGTAAAACCGTAGGTTTGTAGCCTCTCGAGAGTAAAAGCTGCTGAGCATAAAAGCATCCGAGCGTAAAATCATAGATTTATATTCTCTGAGCTAAAACCGTTGATTTGTAGCTTCTCGAGTGTAAAAGCTCATTAGCATAAAATCATAAATTTGCTCTATGCGTAAATTTTGGATCCACTGACTGTTCGTCTTCTTCCTTCAAATGATAGGCTGACGTGGACCCAAATCATAACCGAATATTAAATATCGGATTTGGTTAGAAATTCGAGGAGTCATCCGAACTCTATATATAGTCCAAGGGCTGGAGAGAGAGAACTTTTATTTGCCTTCACAAAACCCTTGCTTTCCAAGAACCCTTTTTCTTTGTCTCTTACTCGAGAACTCAGGATCGCCATGGCCCCTAAACAGTCTTCCACTACTAAGGGAAATAAAGTCGCTTCCTCTTCCCGCTCCGCTGCTCAAGCACGAGCAACTCCCATTAGGCTGAACGAGCCTTGATCAGAATGTAGCACTCCGACGTCGAGCCGTGCTCCGGATATTACAGGTAGAGACTTCGGAAGAGAACCAAAATCCTTCGCACACGTTGTACGTGCACGCGCAAGGTCCTCTTTTGTACTGAGAGCCTCTTTGAGGAAGATGATGTACGGAGGGGTTTTATCATTACGCGCACATTCCTAATGTGTCGGCGTAAGAACTCCATATTTTTACAGTCTGGCGTAAAAATCCATACTGTCGAGATTTGGTGTTTCACTGTAAACTTTGAATTTTATGCCCTGGATATGAATACCGGCGTAAAAATTTAAACTTTGTCAATCCAGCGTAAAAGATCAGATTGTTAACTGCTGACAACCTTGAATTTTATGCAATGAAAAATAGGTTCCGGTGTAAAACTCAAGTTTTTATAGTCTTGGCGCAAAAGCACAGACTGATAAAAACTACAAGAGTATAATGTCTAGTATAGAAACTGACTTGTTCTCTTACGTTTTGTAGTGGACTTGCATATCTCTCCATTGGCTGAAGTGATGGGCTCTGCTACCGGAATGTTGAGCTCGAATTATCTGGAGGATTTGTCGCATGTGACATTTCCTATTTCTGGAGCCAACTACCCTGAAGAGAGGGAAATTCTGATATCGTCCCAAGGAGAGCGCATGCTGCTGAGTATGATCAGCGGGGAGCCCCTGACATACATAGACGGGACGGAGTATAAGAAACCTGGTTTCTTATTTGGGGATGTTATTGACAAGCAATCCCAGACCAAGCCCAAGAAGGAGGATTGGATGTTTACTGCTGAGGGCACGGTGATATATCTGCCCAGTATGCCTAGGGATTACCCTATCTCGGCCTTCTTTCATGCCACTCATCCTAGGAAGATGGTGTGGGTGCTGACTCCCGATCTTCTGACTCCCGATCTTCACGGCAGTCCGAAGAAGATCTCATATAACAAAGAATACTATGGGGGAGCCTATATGAGTCGTCCCTCGGGCCATGTTATGCCCTTCAGGGGATTACTGCCGGGTAGTATCCCGAGCGAGGATACGTCGCTGATCCAGCCGGTTCAGATGTCGACCTTCTGCAATGACTTTATGGGGCAGGAATGAATGTACCCCAGGGTCAACCCTCGGACCAACGGATGGCTTAGCCCGAGAAATCTTCGATGAGCCAGTTTAACTGTCTGGCCCTGAAGCACTTCCAAACGGAGTTGGAGAGTATAGGATTGTTCGTGGCTGTGAGCGCTACAAGTGTTGGGCTGCATGTCAACCCAAACCTGTTCCTAGCCTTGATGGAGCGATACAATTCGCTCACTGGGACTTTTTCCACTCCGCCGGGGGAGTTGGGCTTAGCCCTTCACGAGATGGCAGAAATTTCAAGGCTTCCAATGGGGGACACTCCTTATGAGAAATATGTCCCTACAAACAAGGAGTTGAGGGATACAAACCCTCGGACGGTGACAATATATCAGGAGTTGATAAGCTACTACCTTGCTTGCACCACTTTCTACAAGGAACCTTCTGATTTGGCTCACATCAACAAGTGGGCCGCCTATCTTTTCTTCCACCAGGCCAGAAATGTCAAGCCAGACAAGGTGGTAGATAGCCAAGATAGGCCCTTGAACCTCCTAAGCATGCTGAATGCTAACACTATCGATGACCTTATTGAAGACGCCGGGGCTTCAGATCATATTTTCGACGAGGAGGTAGGAAGTTATGCTGCAGGCACAAAAGCCTTCAGTTATATGAGGCATTGTCGTAAGCCTCTGTCAAAGGAAGCTCAATTGGCTGGCTTCCTCTCCTTCTGGCTTCGCCGCTGGGTAGTGCCGGGCATCGCGTCTGCAGATCGCATCCATCGTAATACCTTGTGGCCTGCAGTGCGTTTAGTATTCGGAGCAAGACTAGGCCTGCTTCCTGCTATGGTATGTAGAATACAAGCAGGCCTGAGGGCGCTTACTGATGGGCTGCTCGCTGATGATACGCAGCATAAAAGCTTTTCCAGGGTAGAATTACCATTCCTGTACTTGATGGGATGGTTAATTCTTCACAATGTTCGGGTGATGTCTCCCGGTTCCGCCAGCAGTTCAGAAAATAATGTCTTGCTGAATTACAAGAATTTCTCTTGGAATGTGGCGACCGTCATAGTTTGTCGGCGGGCGTTAACAGTAGCCCACAGTTGGAAGATCTTCTGTATCGTTCCCCTTGTACACATCAATCAACAGAAAAGGAAACTCAAGGATGAAGGTCATGGGAGAACCATTCTTTCTCCTGAAGCCTTATATTGGTTGGTCTGCATTAGACCTTCCCATTTGCTATACAAAAGTGATGACCATTGCTTCTTGGAGCCCTATCTGCCCAGTCGGTTTGCCAGGTAGTTTGGGTATGACCAATTGCATATGGGAAATGTCATTACCAGCTTCAAGTCCAGAGGTGGACTCATTGATGGAGCCAGAGGGTGGCGGTATTTCATCACGGGCTGCACTGGTGCAACTTTTGTGGTGCCCGCGACTTCTCTTTCCATGGAGCTGTGCATGCTTTACTCGTACGCGCAGTTCTATGCGTCCATCAATACCTTCCATCATAATTTTGATATGCGTGGAAGTTTTAGGATGCCCTTCCATAGGTCTACTGCCAGGAAGGATGCTCCGTCTGTTTCCTCGGATGAGAATGAAGACACCGATGGGGCAGATAAATTCTTGATGACAATACCGAGAGGTATACTAGCTCCGACTGCAGAGCCTCTCGTTATCCCCCATAAAAGGAAGGCTTCTGCTCCGAAAGAACCTTCTTCCCGCAAGAAGAAGGTCGCCAGAGGTCCGAAAAAGGCTTCTACCAGGGAGGCTCTTAGAAGTGAGCCTATTGTTTCCCCTACTGGGGATGATTCTTTGATTAGAGGTCCTTTGCCTATTAGAGAGGGAACCTCCTCAGTTCCGGCTGACATTGCTGGAGATTCTTTGCTCGAGATCGCTGCTACTACTGCTTCTGGTAGCGCTATGAGATCGCCTCCGAGGCCGAGCAAAATAAGATTGCATATACCTTTATCCAGACCAATAATGGGAGTAACCCCTACTGCATCTGTAAGTATATCCAGCGAGATTCCACCCGATGAGCCTCGAGTGGATCTTGGTGAAGACTTGGAAGAATACCTGCCAGTGTCAGTTGGCGCACCCCCTTCTCCAGGTATGACAGCTCGCTTAGCATCATTAAGAAATAATTTAGCTGCCCTGGCTGCAGACGCGACATATATACCATCAGCCATGGGTAAATATCGTCTTTTATGCCTCCTTTAAAAAAGTTATCATCGATTTGATATTAACTTTTTTTTGTCTTCTTTTCAGGTGAAGACCTCTACGGGGAGGGCGGAATAGACGCAACCTTTGATTCTGTTGCGGCTCCTGCCGATGAAACGGCAGTGCTCGACCTTGGAGAGGTAACATTTTTGGGTGCTGTCTCTCCAGTATCAATCCTGATATCTTCTGAGGGGGATGAGCCTGTCATCACGACTATGCCTCCTTTGTTGAGTATGCCAACAACTTTAACCGTTGTTGGTGCCTCTACTTTTGTCGCGCCATCTGTTGAAGCGATGACTGTGATGACACCCTCTACAGTCGTTCCTGGAAGGGGATTCACCGATATTACAGCCACTCCCAACGTCCATTCGAATCTCACCATGCTAGTTGAGCAATTTACTAGCGTTTTCTATATTACTTTGAAAATGCTGATTTCGATGGTACTGGAGAAGAATCTAGGCTTCGAAGCTTTGAAGATGTCCTCCAATCTTATTATAGCGCAGATTAGGAATTTCGGTGACGCTGAAAGGGCTAATGTGCTAGGGCAAATAGTTAATGGTTTAGAACAACCCATTAACGAGTATTTGCAATTTTCTCGAGGTGGCATTGATGACCTGATTCAGGCTGAATATGAATCCCTGACTGCACAGTTTGCTGAACAGTTGGAACACTTAAATAAATCCATCCAGACACAGCAGCGGGAGATGAATGAAGGGAATGCCGTCTTGGAGGAGGTTATTCCTATTCAAACAAAGTGCAAGGCCGAACATGAGGGGAATACAGCGAGGGTTCACAAACTGGAAGCCAAACTCGCTCAGGCAAAGGAGTGGGCTTCCCAGTCATCGAAAGCTCTAGATGTGTCACGCCCCAATCCCAAAATACGTAGGACCAGGAATACGTGATACGCCAGCTACGCATTCGACCAGACTCTGGTCTGACTCGAATACGTATAAGCTGTAATATAAAGGACACTATCTAGAATTTTCCATAAATATAAACCTCTATGTCTCAATCCACAATGTACATCAGTATACAAGAAGGAGCTAAATGTGCTAAGGTTGGCCGCCCAATAACACACTAACTCGAATAGACTCGAGAAGAAGTATGAGTCTACAAAACTAGGCTACAACAGCAGATGAATAATCAATGTAAAATAACCATAATACCGGTAGATATAATGTGAGTACCTAGTACCATGCTCGCAAGATATGCCACTCCATCAGTATCTCCAAGTGCTCCAAAATCGTCTATGCTGCAAAACTGGCAGGGAACCAGGTCCTCAGAGGGACGTAACAAGGTACAAAAATATAGCATGCCAAGTAAACAGAAAGTACAAGTGCACGACAGGGTACTCTATCATAACCAACTAGTGTGACACAGTTTAAAGACAACGTTCGACGCGTGGGCCATCCAAAGTAAAACCGTAGCTCCGGACACGGAAACACACGGCACGTACCATAGCTCTGGGCAAAGAGTCACACGGGTGAAATAGCTACACTAGATACAGGTATCACTACAAAATACTACATATATATAAGCGCGTGCAGAGTAGCCCAAACGTCTAGTAACTGTCTTCCCCTTTCCAAGCGGTCAACGATTGTGCGTTGAACCTGAACCTCTAACTACAGTCTCGACACAAGGAATTTAACTCAACAGACGCGACCCTAAGGTCGTCCCAGTCTCTGGTTATAATGTCAGTATCAGGATACAGGAATCTGGTACGATCACAGTGTATGAGTGTGTCCTGGGGTATCAATGTACTCAGGTACGTGCATCGAGTTGCTATGAAGCATCTAGTAATTATTCTAAGACGTTAAGTCGAATGTCAATACTCGGTTGTGAACCGGACACGAAATATCGAACATCAACGTAAATACGCGCACGAGTACATAAAGAACAACAATATCTGTAAATTAAAATACAGGATGGCAAGGTACACTTGCCTGCGTGTGGCTGCTGATGACGGGGATCTGGTACCGTATCCAAGTCCTAAGGTCCCGTATTACCTAGTGAAGAGATACAAACCAGAATCAATAATCTACTTATGACAGACAGGTGTGCTACGCACATCTAAATCTAAACTCGGTCTCAATAATTGACTAATATTTTACCGTCCTCAACCTTTGACTCATGATTCGATATAATACCTATTTTAAAATAAATTACCTGCTTAATATCATCAGGCCCAATCCTCAATTATGATATTTGGCTAATCACAACCTTATCCTATCCTCAATTTCCACAGGTGTTCATATGTGTGATGACGTCACAAACTCATGCAAGAATTAATATTCATCGTTTCTCCTCAGTGTTTAATTGCAAGCACAACAACCATAGTCAAAAGTGTATATATTAATTCATAATCCCAACATCACACCCTAGCATCTGTACTTAGTGTATATCCCTAATTTCATGATGCATCCAAACCTCTAACTCAATAAAGCATATTTTAGTTCCTAAACTAAATTTAAAAGTATTTACTTCCATTTCCATGGTAAAAAGAAATCCTAAGATTTATCATTAACTCATGCTCATTATACCACACTACACTTAAGCCCTAACTAATAACCAAGTCCTTATATATCCAACATTATGAAACACCACCCTAGATAGCAATATACATATCCAGATATATAACTAAACCCTATTTAAAATTGATAATAAACTTCTGGAATTTAAAACGAGAGAGAAAGGGGAAGTCGACCTCGACGATGACGCCGGAGCACGACCGGTGGAGGGTGGCCGCGGGGTGGTGGTGAACGAGGGGCGATGGTGGTCGAACAGCGGGGGAAAAAGATCTGCAGCGCCGGCGGAAAGAGCTACAGCGGGGGATGATTGCGTCCGGCAGCGGGGACGCACGGCCTTGGGTCGGGGTGGCTCAACCGCGGGGTGAGCACAGAGCTGCGGGACGGCTGGACTGGATTATACTGCAGGGCGGTCGTGGAAGTTCCGACAGGCGGTGGAGAAACAAGCCGGCCGGGAAGCTGCTCAGGCGGGCTGGAGTTTACAGCGGCCACCGGTGGGAGCTGCAGCCGGAGCTGCCTCTGTCGAGCTAACGCACAGCGGCGGTCGGCCACTGAAGAGGGCGGCTGCTGCACCGTGGCCAGAGTAGGGTGGCGTGCCGGGCCGGAGTAGTCTATGGAGAGTACTGGAAGAGGAAGAAGAGTCTAAGGAAGAAGAAGAAGAAAATAATGAAGGAAGAAGAAGCTTTACAGGGGGGTTTTACATGAAGGAGTAAGGAGAGAGAGAGAGATTTTTGGGATTAGGGCCGGTAGGTTTTGGTTGAGGGTGGGGTGTAGGAGCTACTTTATAGGGGAATGTGTGGAGGAGATGGAGGGTTGGGATTAATCCATTCAAAATGGATGGTTGGGATTTAACATGAAGAGGAGAGGGTTTCTTCATGAGGGTGAATGAGTGGGTGAGAATGAGACCCTATTTTGGGACCCTCTCATTAGTTCTTGGCCAATAGGGTGGTGCCACACAATTCAATAATTGTAACTTGGCCCCGTAAATTTGGGAAATTGCATGGACACATAAAATGATACAAAAAATATATTTAGAAATTTTTATAGTGAGAGGGTGTTGTGCGTTAGGCACGGGTTTAATTAGGAAGACATTTGGATTAATTTAAGGATTGAAATGGTATTTACAAAGTCAGTATCCCTGATTTAAATAGAAATAAAGTGTTCCGCGAATTTAATTTAATTGGGGCACTTGGGGTCAAAATCCGAAAATGACGCAAAGGCCAAAAATGGTGGAGGCTTGGAGTCAGTCTTGGACTCTTTAGTTGGTCCGGCTCAATGGGTTAAGTTGGTATCCCAAAATTTAGGGTAACGACACAGGTGTCCGACACGAAATTTAAATATGTGTTACGATTTCGGAATGTGGCGCAATTAATTTAGAGCACAAGGAAATTAATTTTAAAAGACGGAAAAGTCCAATGCCTAATTTGGCGGGTCAGGTCAGAAGTACAAAAATTGAACGAAATTTATGGGCTGATATTGGGCTCCGAATAATCAAACAATGATAGGGCGCGCCAAAGGTTTTAATTAAAAGAATTAAATACCAGATAAATTATCTCCACTCTAAACCTCGACATCTGCTACCAAAAACCAAAATTTTCTAAATCCACTCTAACTATCTACAGAATAAATCGAGGGGATTTACATTCTTCCCAACTTAGAAAAATTTCATCCCCGAAATTAAAAGTAAAGCACGATAATATCTAGCAGAATTCTAAAATAGTCTAGTAATCAAATGTCGTACGAAAAATCGTACCTTGCTCCTCAAATAAGTACGGAAATCGCTGCCGAATAGAATCCTCGCACTCCCAAGTAGACTCGCCTGGTGAATGGTGCTTCCATGCCACTCTGACCAGTCGAATCGTTTGCCCTCTCAAAGTCTTCTCGCTGCGATCGAGGATCTCAACTGGCTGCTCTACGTAAGACAGACTGGGCCCAACTGCAATCTCTGAATGATCAAGCACGTGGCTAGGGTCTGCGACATATCTCCTCAACTGCGATACATAAAATACGTCATATACTCCCTCTAATGATGGAGGTAATGCAAGACGGTAAGCCACTTCGCCAACTCGTTCCAAAATGTTAAAAGGTCCGATATACCTCGGACTCAGCTTGCCTCTGCCTTCGAATCTGATGGTACCGCGGGTGGGCGATATCCTCAAAAATATGTGGTCACCCTCCTTGAACTCCAATGGTCTACGGTGCGCATCTGCCCAGTATTTCTGTCTGTCCTGTGCTGCGCGCAGGTGGCTCTGAATCTGCTTGACCTTCTCTACTGTCTATGTCACCAACTCTGGACCAAGTATCTGACGCTCTCCCACGTCACTCCAACAAACTGGTGACCTACATTTCCTGCCGTACAGTGCCTCATAAGGTGCCATCTGTATGCTGGCCTGGTAACTGTTATTGTAGGAGAATTCTACCAAGTATAGGTGGTCCTCCCAAGGTCCTCCAAAATCAATAATGCACGCTCCCAACATAACCTCTAATATCTTTATCGTGCGCTCTGACTGACCATCAGTCTGTGGATGATATGCAGTGCTGAACTTGAGACAAATTCTTAAACTCTCCTGCATACTCCGCCAAAAATATAACGTGAATCTAGAATCACGATCCGATACGATGCTGACAGGCACTCCATGTAATCGTACTATCTGCCTCATATATATGTCAGCTAAAATCTCTGTGGATTGCCCAACTCTGAAGGGCAATAAATGTACAGACTTGGTGAGTCTGTCTATGATAACCCATACTGCATCCTTTCCGTTAGGGCTTCGCGGGAATCCTGTGACGAAGTCCATGGTAATGTGTTCCCACTTCCACTCGGGACTGGGAAGTGGCTGCAATAATCCTACAGTCCTCTGATGTTTAGCCTTGACTTGCTGCCAAACTAAACATTTTGCCACGAATCTTGCAATTTCTCTCTTCATCCCATGCCACCAGTAATGTTGCCTCGCATCTCGGTACACCTTCATACCCCCGGGATGAACTAGAATAATCAAGCTATGAGCCTCGGTCATCAACTCTTGGCGTACCTTGCCACTCGGAACGTATAGGCGATCTCCACACTTCAATGTTTCGTCTTTGTGAATCTTGAATCCCGTTTGCATGTCGGCCTTTGTCCTTTCTCGCAGTCGTCTAAATCTCGTGTTCGTAGGCAATGCTGCCTTGATCCTCTCAACCAAAGTAGACTGAACCTCAGACTGGCCATCTGTCCATCCATGCTTGGCAATACAATCTCAATCCTGAGTTTCATGAAAATCCTCTAACAACTGGTGATGAGTCATAAACTACATTCGTCTTGCCAGAGTGGTTCTGCAACTCGATATTATAATCTGTCATAAATTCTAGCCAATGCCTTTGCCTCATGTCGAGTTCCTTCTGCGTGCAGGCATTCTTCAGACTTTTTGTGTTTTGTATAAATCTCCATATCTGCTCTACATAAAGGTAGTGTCGCCATCGCTTTAGTGCAAATATTACCGCAGCTAGCTCCAGGTCGTGCGTCGGATAGTTCTTCTCATGAACTCTCAGCTGTCTCGATGCGTAGGCTATCACCTTGCCGTGTTGCATCAGTACATATCCTAATCCGCTCCCTGACGCATCACTGTACACTAAAAATCCTCCTGATCTTGAAGGTAGTGTCAAAATCGGTGCTGATGTCAGGCGCTTCTTCAGCTCATCGAAAGCCGCCTAACACTCGTCGGTCCAGATAAACTCTTTGCCTTTACGCGTCAGTCGCGTCATAGGCGCAGCTATCCTCGAGAAGTTTTCCACGAACCTCCGATAATATCCGACAAGTCCGAGGAAGCTCCTAACCTCCGTAACTGAGGTAGGGGTAGGCCAGGTCTCTACTGCAGTTATCTTCTCCGGGTCAACTGATAGTCCATCTCCGGTGATTATGTGTCCCAAAAATGGTACTCTATCCAAGCAGAACTCACATTTGCTGAGTTTGGCGTACAGCCTCTCATGTCTCAGCGTCTCCAACACGATCCTGAGATGCTTCTCATGCTCCTCCTGGCTCTTGGAGTATATCAAGATATCGTCTATAAATACCACCACGAACTTATCTAAGTACTGGTGGAAGACATTGTTCATCAAACACATGAATACTGCTGGAGCGTTGGTTAAACCAAACGGCATGACTAAAAACTCATAGTGGCCATACTTCGTTCGAAAGGTCGTCTTCTGGATGTTCTCTTTCCGTACCTTGATCTGATGATATCCGGATCTGAGATCGATCTTCGAGAATACACATGCACCGCTAAGTTGATCAAACAAATCATCGATACGCGATAGTGGATACTTGTTCTTTATCGTTACAATATTTAGCGCCCTGTAATAGATACACAAGCGTACCGTCCCGTCCTTCTTCGGTACAAACAGAATGGGTGCTCCCCATGGAGATACACTAGCCCGTATGAAACCCTTTTCTAAGAGATCATCTACTTGAACCTTCAGCTCAACCAACTCCTTCGGTGCTAGTCTGAAGACTAAAAAATAATTGGCTCCGCTTTTGGAGTCAACTCTATAGCAAATTTTCTCTCTCTGTCAGGTGGCAGGCCCAAAAGATTATCTAGAATCACATCCTCAAACTCTGATATAACATGGTGGTACACTGGTTCACCTCCTGCATTGTATACCCCTAAGGTAGATGGGCACCATACTCCTGGGCTTTCTGAACTCAACTCAAGGTAACCTGGTGGTCTAAAAATATAATGCACTACGTCGACAATCTAGTGTCGCGTGGTATTGCCTCAATCAACTCATGTTAGGACAGTGTCATCGTCCAGACTTAACCTTAAAATAAATTCTCCTGTTCTGTTTACCACACTAATCCTCCAAAAGAAAAATTCCTTCCTGCCTAATGTAAAATTTCCTCTTCTCCTCAAGATTTTCCCTAAAATTTTATTTCTCGAATTTCTTCTTTTCGTTATTCTTCTCTCCAAGTCACAAATACAATAATGGTATCCCTCAAGCACATACTAGAATTCCTGGAATCCGATTATTATCTTCCAAGTGAGATCCTAAAATTTTCATCTCCTCTAGCTCATAATCATCGTTCCTAGCATTGCTATCATATACAACTACTAGTTTCCATCATCAGGCTATGCATTCCCATAAATCATTCTAGGTCATGATCAACAGTCCTTCCAACTCTCCGTACTTCCAAGATAACTGCTACCTCAAGTACGGGTAGGGTACTACTAGGTCCAACTCCCTTGCCAACCTTCCATACTAGTTCTAGAATCCAAAGAACCCATCAATCTATCCTGATAAGGTAACAATCTTCTCCGAGAAAGGTATACGAATTCGGTCTCCTGACGTCTGGTCTTCAATCTTCTTCTGGAGGGAAGTCATCAGTCACAAGCATTCGTCTTCCCGAATAATAGGGGACGAGAAACAAGGATAGCGATATTTACGAAGATTGAACGAATGCAAAGTGGAAGTCCAAGGGCGATAATCACATACAAAGAGTTTTAAAATCGATTATGGATTGAGATCCTATTCAACAATCATAACATCTATTCCTAATTTGCAGGCTCGCTTGGCACAGTCAGGTGACCAAGACGATTTAATTCGGACCTGCATAGGCCACCACAAAAACATTTCACGCCCCAGTCCCAAAATACGTAGGACCAGGAATACGTGATACGCCAGCTACGCATTCGACCAGACTCTGGTCTGACTCGAATACGTATAAGCTGTAATATAAAGGACACTATCTAGAATTTTCCATAAATATAAACCTCTATGTCTCAATCCACAATATACATCAGTATGCAAGAAAGAGCTAAATGTGCTAAGGTCGGCCGCCCAATAACACACTAACTCGAATAGACTCGAGAAGAAGTATGAGTCTACAAAACTAGGCTACAACAGCAGATGAATAATCAATGTAAAATAACCATAATACCGGTAGATATAATGTGAGTACCTGGTACCATGCTCGCAAGATATGCCACTCCATCAGTATCTCCAAGTGCTCCGAAATCGTCTATGCTGCAAAACTGGCAGGGAACCAGGTCCTCAGAGGGACGTAACAAGGTACAGAAATATAGCATGCCAAGTAAACAGAAAGTACAAGTGCACGACAGGGTACTCTATCATAACCAACTAGTGTGACACAGTTTAAAGACAACGTTCGACGCGTGGGCCATCCAAAGTAAAACCGTAGCTCCGGACACAGAAACACACGGCACGTACCGCAGCTCCGGGCAAAGAGTCACACGGGTGAAATAGCTACACTAGATACAGGTATCACTACAAAATACTACATATATATAAGCGCGTGCAGAGTAGTCCAAATGTCTAGTAACTGTCTTCCCCTTTCCAAGCGGTCAACGATTGTGCGTTGAACCTGAACCTCTAACTACAGTCTCGACACAAGGAATTTAACTCAACAGACGCGACCCTAAGGTCGTCCCAGTCTCTGGTTATGATATCAGTATCAGGATACAGGAATCTGGCACAATCACAGTGTATGAGTGTGTCCTGGGGTATTGATGTACTCAGGTACGTGCATCGAGTTGCTATGAAGCATCTAGTAAGACGTTAAGTCGAATGTCAACACCCGATTGTGAACCGGACATGGAATATCGAACATCAACGTAAATACGCGTACGAGTACATAAAGAACAACAATATCTGTAAACTGAAATACAGGATGGCAAGGTACACTTGCATGCGTGCGGCTGCTGATGACGGGGATCTGGTACCGCGTCCAAGTCCTCAGGTCCCACAGTACCTAGTGAAGAGATACAAACCAGAATCAATAATCTACTTATGACAGACAGGTGTGCTACACACATCTAAATCTAAACTCGGTCTCAATAATTGACTAATATTTTACCGTCCTCAATCTTTGACTCATGATCCGATATAATACCTATTTCAAAATAAATTACCTGCTTAATATCATCAGGCCCAATCCTCAATTATGATATTTGGCTAATCACAACCTTATCCTATCCTCAATTTCCACAGGTGTTCACATGTGTGTTGACGTCACAAACTCATGCAAGAATTAATATTCATCGTTTCTCCTCAGTGTTTAATTGCAAGCACAACAACCATAGTCAAAAGTGTATGTATTAATTCATAATCCCAACATCACACCCTAGCATCTGTACTTAGTGTATATCCCTAATTTCATGATGCATCCAAACCTCTAACTCAATAAAGCATATTTTAGTTCCTAAACTAAATTTAAAAGTATTTACTTCCATTTCCATGGTAAAAAGAAATCCTAAGATTTATCATTAACTCATGCTCATTATACCACACTACACTTAAGCCCTAACTAATAACCAAGTCCTTATATATCCAACATTATGAAACACCACCCTAGATAGCAATATACACATCCAGATATATAACTAAACCCTATTTAAAATTGATAATAAACTTCTGGAATTTAAAACGATAGAGAAAGGGGAAGTCGACCTTGACGATGACGCCGGAGCACGACCGGTGGAGGGTGGCCGCAGGGTGGTGGTGAACGAGGGGCGATGGTGGTCGAACAGCGGGGGAAAAAGATCTGCAGCGCCGGCGGGAAGAGCTACAGCGGGGGACGATTGCGTCCGGCGGCGGGGACGCACGGCCTTGGGTCGGGGTGGCTCAGCCGTGGGGTGAGCACAGAGCTGTGGGACGGCTGGACTGGATTACACTGCAGGACGGTCGTGGAAGTTCCGGCAGGCGGTCGGGAAACAAGCCGGTCGGGAAGCTGCTCAGGCGGGCTGGAGTTTACCGCGGCCACCGGTGGGAGCTGCAGCCGGAGCTGCCTCTGTCGGGCTGACGCACAGCGGCGGTCGGCCACTGAGGAGGGCGACTGCTGCACCGTGGCCGGAGTAGGGCGACGTGCCGGGCCGGAGTAGTCTATGGAGAGTATTGGAAGAGGAAGAAGAGTCTAAGGAAGAAGAAGAAGAAAATAATGAAGGAAGAATAAGCTTTGCATGGGGGGGTTTACATGAAGGAGTGAGGAGAGAGAGAGAGATTTTTGGGATTAGGGCCGGTAGGTTTTGGTTGAGGGTAGGGTGTAGGAGCTAATTTATAGGGGAATGTGTGGAGGAGATGGAGGGTTGGGATTAATCCATTCAAAATGGATGGTTGGGATTTAACATGAAGAGGAGAGGGTTTCTTCATGAGGGTGAATGAGTGGGTGAGAATGGGACCCTATTTTGGGACCCTCTCATTAGTTCTTGGCCAATAGGGTGGTGCCACACAATTCAATAATTGTAACTTAGCCCCGTAAATTCGGAAAATTGTATGAACACATAAAATGACACAAAAATTGCGAAAAAAAATATATTTAGAAATTTTCATGGTGAGAGGGTGTTGTGCGTTAGGCACGGATTTAATTAGGAAGACATTTGGATTAATTTAAGGATTGAAATGGGATTTACAAAGTCAGTATCCCTGATTTAAATAGAAACAAAGCATTCCGCGAATTTAATTTAATTGGGACACTTGGGGTCAAAATCCAAAAATGACGCAAAGGCCAAAAATGGTGGGGGCTTGGAGTCAGTCTTGGACCCTTTAGTTGGTCCGGCTCAACGGGTTAAGTTGGTATCCCAAAATTTAGGATAATGACACAGGTGTCCGACACGAAATTTAAATATGTGTTACAATTTCAGAATATTGCGCAATTAATTTAGAGCACAAGAAAATTAATTTAAAAAGACGGAAAAGTCCAATGCCTAATTTGGCGGGTCAGGTCAGAAGTACAAAAATTGAACAGAATTTATGGGCTGATATTGGGCTCCAAATAATCAAACAATGATAGGGCGCGCCAAGGGTTTTAATTAAAAGAATTAAATACCAGATAAATTATCTCCACTCTAAACCTCGACATCTGCTACCAAAACCAAAATTTTCCAAATCCACTCTAACTATCTACAGAATAAATCGAGAGGGTTTACAAGATGTGGTGAATGGCCGACTGGATACAGCTCAACAGAACTTGGCACATGCAGGAGTCACCTGTGCCGATTTTATCCAGGCTCGGTCTGAACTGTTGTAAACTCCTTCACCCAAAATAGGTATTTTGTGTATATTTTATATTATTATATTTATTATATATGTTGAATTTATTTAGAATATGCTCTTAGTTAATTAGAAAATAAATTTCTTGATATATTTACTTATATAAATATTTATTTAGAATTATTTTAGGTTATTTTAGATTTTTGGAGATTTTTCTAGAATTTTTGGTAATTAAAACTTAGAAAACATAAATTTCTAGGACTTCTATGATTTACTATATGACCATACTTGCATGTCGTTCCTACCAAATATTTATTTTAGTTTAAAATATTTAATTATATTTTTTGTAATTTATTTAGAATTTTAAGAAATTTATTTAGATTTTAAAATTATTTAGGATTTATTTGGATATATATAGTCTTAATATTAGATAGATACTAATTTAGTGTTAATAGATATTAATAAGATTTTATAAATTATTTGTATTATCTTTAATTATATTTAAGATTATAAATTATTGAGATAAATTCAAACTCTATTTTAAATTAATTCAAATCCTGAACCTACTAGAAAATCAACTTCATGCATATCATATCCTTATTTAAATTCATCATAATCCTATCCAAATTAACTAATCCTACTAGTATTTAATTAAGTAGTGTCAACCATTATAAATACCTCATCCTTCATATTTTTCTTTCCCAAATTCCTCTATTTTTCGTCCAAAAAATAGTCAAAATTCGTCATAAATTCAGCCTCATTTTCTACTAGTTATGACGAATTAAAAAGACGATATCTCCTAGCTCCGGACTCCAAACATGCTCCAGTTTTTTTTGTTAGAAAGATAATGAGGTTAGATTTCTGATAATATAAATTTTTTTTCTAAATTATTAGTATTAAATTCTGTAAAATTCGTAGAGCACAGCATGTCCAAAAATAGACGTGTTTCGATGTTTTCGCGATTCCGGGAGAACCAGGAATCAGAATCATGAACCGTTTAAAGTTTCGGAAAGCTAATGTCGAGATCATCGACATATATTTTTTCCAGAATTTATTTCGAAGTATTTACATACTGTTAATTCTGTAGAACTTCTAGGTTAGAATTTAACCATCGGTGCACAATACAAAATTTGTATGTGCCATAATTCTCAAACGAATTTGAATTCAGACGAGCCATAAATTCCAGTATGTTTTTGATGCTGAAATCTATAGGAAATCATGCATGAAAGTCGAGTTTGTATCGGTTGACTTTTTGGTCAACAGATCGCCTCGATTTGCGTGCCATGAGCTCGAGTTGATAAAATTCAGTTTCTTTGGACAAAATTTAGAAATTAACATAAAAATCAGAATAATAAGATTAAAATAGGATTTTAGGGTAATTATTCCAGAATTAAATAAATTAAAATAAATTAATGGTTATATTATTATATAGTTATATGAATATATATGTAAGTAAATGCTAATTGATAATTATGACTAAATATTCAGACTGTATGACCCTAGGATATCGTGGAATATCCCATACTTACCTTGACCATGTTGACCCTAAGAACTTATGAATTTGTCTGCCTTGCGTACACTAACATACTGGTATAGACACCTGTCAGTTGACTGACTGATTTCGTACAGTACTTGAAGACGCGACACCCGCGTAATTCAATGCGTAATTGACCGTGTTAGATGACTAGTGTTACCCCTAGTATACCCTCTGATTCCAGTATAAATGTGGTTGAGTATGTGCTAGTGTAATGACTAATGATTCTATTATATTATATTTATGTGTACATAGGATATTGGATTGTTCTGTGCAATTTCTGGAGCAGGTTATTGGTACATTGCAGCTTCCTTGCCAGGCAAGTATACCTTGCCATTGTACTGTTATTTATATTCCATATGTTGCATGCATCTTTATTTTCTGTCTTTAGTTCATATATTTTAACTGTTATATAAAATGTGCACGACGGTGACGTCGCGATATGTTTTTATTTATGTATTGCATTGACCTTGTTCATGAGACTACCCCATTATCATGTAGCACCATTAGGTTCATTGGTCGTGACACAGTGGTTACACGAGTGTGAGTCTCATATAGATCACGGACTGCGTGACAGGTCTGGCCTCCTGTACGTATGGGCCGTGCGTTAGGAATAACTGCTGTTAGAAACTTTGCATGCTAGTAGACTTGGCAGTTATTAGAGGTTTATCGTGTCATGGACATGACATGCTTAGAGCATGGGGTGGGGAGAACAACAAGTACCGTATTTGAGCTCCTTTGCACTTTTTCTGTGACGTCCGGATTCTCCGCTGGAGATACGGGTGGTGATGACCCATATATATATACATTGGCGGGCCTCCGCCGTTCAAAAGATGACGTGCCTTTGGGCCCCTGGATCTTCAAAAGAGAACCATGCCAAATCCCAGTTTTCAGCCAGATAGCTCACTTGTGGGGAAAGTTGTTCTTAACTGCATTCACTTAGATGGTTAGGCGACCCTTTGGATATTTATTTCAGTACTTTATTGGCATGTGTTTAAGTATCTTGTTATGTCCCTCTGAGGACCTGGTCCGCTGCCAAGTATATCTTTTCTTGAGTATTTGCAGGAGCGCAGATTTGGATGGTTACATGTGATCCGAGGATGTCTTCTCTTCGAGCTGTGATGGATAGCTGGTATTCTTATATTGTGTTGTGGTGTTGTACTCATATTGTATTTGCTCTTATATTCGAGTTGGTAGTGGATTTGTTTCCATCCAACTATCATCCTTAGATACTTCTTATTGAGATCTAGTTTCATAGATACTGGTTATTTATTTCTATATGATTATGGTGGATGAGATTTAGATTATATCCTGTGACTTGTGACATATGTTTATACCACTTATGGATTTGATATTCATATTACAGCGTACGTGTGGATTTGGTTTCCATATATTGGAGTTGCCATATCCATGCGGCTGGCATGCTTACGTGTCCTAGTCCTACGTATTTTGGGACTGGGGCATGACAACTGTCCCTCCTGAGCAATAACGAGGTATGACTGGAGCGGGCTCGTGCTAATGTCTTAAACTCTAGAAATGAGAGGATTTCTGCTTTGGCATGACAAATTCGCGATTTAACTGCTCCTCCCTAATGATGTACTTCTTTGCTTCTTTATGTAATTTGCTCTTCCCAGAGATAATAAAGAAACTTTATCTGACTTTGTGGACCCATCATTTTTGAATATAAATGATAGGCTAGGGTAAAAGTGATATCAGAGGTAATATGGACGTGATATACTTTCGGTAAGCTTCGGTTGGATATATCTATTCAGAGGTTATATGGACATGATAGAATATGATCCAACTAAATTTGTGTACAAAACACTATCAGAGGTAATATGGACATGATAGGTTTCGAAGTTCCAAATTAGTTAAATATATCTATTCAGAGGTTATATGGACATGATAGAATATGTTCCAATTAGTTCTTTGGACGTAGTATTGTCAGAATGAGATCTTCATCATACTCCGTTGAGCAAAGGAGATTAAGCATAGTACCTCTTTAGGAATTTGCCGTTGATAGGAGCCATTATCAGATCTTCATTAGGCTTGGCTAATCTGTAGGCGCCATTTGAAAATGTCATTTCAATCATATAAGGGCCCTCCCATTTGGGCTGGAATTTACCCTTACTCTTGTGAGTAATGATCATTGGCCTCTTCACATCTAAAACTAGCTCGCCAACTTTGAACACTCTTTCCTTCACTTTTTGATTAAAAGCTTTGGAAATGCGTGCCTGGTAGAACGTAATGCGTTGTTTGAGCTTGAAGGCATTTCTCGTCCAATCCTTCTAGCTCTTGAAGCCGTAGTAGATCATTCTTTTCCTGAGTCAACTCATTAGCCACTGCTATTCTGAGTGAAGGAATTTGAACTTCAATGGGGAGAACTGCTTCACTCCCGTAAACCAATAAGAATGGGGTATACCCTGTCGGTGTTTATACCGTTATGCGGTATGCCCAGAGGCATTCTTCTAGTTTCTTATTCCAATCTCTTTTGTTCGAAGAAACGAACTTCTTCAAGAGTTTAATGATGGTTTTGTTGAAGGCTTCCGCCAAACCATTAGCAGCTGGATTATATGCCGTAGACGCCATAGTTTGTATCCGATTCTTATCGCAAAATCGGTAAAACGCTTGGTTGATGAATTGAGGCCCGTTGTCATGGATTATCCTTCGGGGTATCCCAAAGCGATAAATGACATGATGCTTGATAAAGCTGATCACGTTGGATGTCTTTACCTCAGCAAGAGGGATCGCCTCTGCCCATTTAGAGAAGTAGTCTGTGATAGCCAATATGAACCGATGTCCTCTAGAATATGATGGATGAATAGGACCAATGATGTCCATTCCCCATGCTTCAAAAGGCCATGATGCAATGGTCGGATGCAGATGTTCAGAAGGCTGATGTATAAAATCTGCATGAACTTGACAAGCTTTGCATTGTCTTGCATATTTTACTGCATCTGCGATCATAGTAGGCCAGTAGTAGCCTATCCTCCTGATACGATCTTGTAGCTTAGGACCGGGTTGATGTGCTCCACATACACCATCATGAGCTTCTCGGATAACCCGCTTTGCATCATTGTCAGAGAGACATCGTAACAATAGTCCATCATAAGTTCGACGATATAGACTTTGGGAAGAAGCATCAAAATAGAAGCGTAGTGATCGTCTTTTAACCGATACTGCTTCTTTGGGATCTTCTGGTAAGATTCCGTATGCCACGAAATCTATAAAGGGACTTCTCCAGTCTCTCTCAGGAGGAACCGTGTTTACAGCGTAGCTGCGTTCTATGTGAAAATTATTTTTCACACAGAACAGATCTCTGTTGAGAAGAATTACCGAATTTTATCTTCTTATAGGAATAGCTAGATCTGCAGCTAGACTGGCCAGGGCATCAGCTTCCAAATTTTGAGATTGAGACACGTGCTCTAGGAAGAATCCTTTGAAAGACATTGTAATCTCGATCGTTGCTTGGTGATAAGAAATGAGGTCTGGATTGCGAACTTCATATATTCCTCTGACCTTATTGACGATCAGCAGAGAATCACCAAAAGCTTCCAGATATTCGACATCCAATTCTTTAGCGACTTGGAGCCCTATCAGTAGGCATTATACTCTGCCACATTATTAAAGCAGGGTTCGCTAAGAGAATATGCTCGATAGATGACGAGTTTATCAGGAGTGACCAGGACAATTCCTACTCCTGAAACCACGTTTCCCCTGGGACCAGTCCTGGAGGCACCATCGAAGAATAGCTGCTATGTATCACTTTCCATTGCGGAATTATATTCTGTAACTTCGTCGAGAATGTCCTCGTATAGTCTGGAGGTTTTCGGATCGGATGAGCAGCTAGAAAATTAGCCAAGGCTTGGCCTTTGATGGACTTTTGAGGGACGTACACCATCATATGGTGTTAATAATATCGCCCAAGTCGCGAGTTGGGAATTGAGAACACTCGGCTTGTTCATCAATACCCGAAGAGGATTGATCCTGGAGATGATATGAATAGTTTGTCCTGTGACATAATGTCGTGTCTTCTGAATGGCGAACATTAGGGCCAAATATTCTTTTTCTACTGGATTGTATCGGTGTTCAGCTCCGACCATCGTCCTGCTTAAATAGTAGATAGCATGTTCATGACCTTCCTCGTTCTTCTGTGCGATAAGAGCTCCCAAAGAATGATCCATTGCTCGAACATACAGCAAAAATGGTCTTCCTATGACAGAAGGCACCAGAACTGGAGGATTAGTGAGGTAGCGTTTGATATCATTAAACGCTTGCTGACAGACTTTGTCCCATACGAAGGACACACCTTTCTTCATGAGGCGAGAAAAAGGTTGACATCTTCCAGAGAGGTTGGATATGAATCTCCTGATATAAGCCAGACGACCTTAAAATCCTCTGAGTTCCTTCAGATAACGGGGTGGCCGTATTTCTAAAATAGCCTTCACTTTATCAGGGTCTACTTGAATGCCTTTGGCGATAATGACAAATCCCAAGAATTTGCCACTGGATACACCAAAAAATGACTTTGTAGGATTTATTTTGAGTTGATGTTGGCGCATCAACTCGAATACCGTCTTCAAGTCTTGGATGTGATTATCCTTGAGACGGCTTTTGACAGCAATATTGTCTATGTAATATTCCACTGTTTTGCATAAATGCTCATAGAATATGTTACTCATAGCTCGCTGATATGTAGCCCCAGCATTCTTCAATCCGAAGGGCATAACTGTGTAGCAATATACCCCCAGAGGTGTCCGGAAGGCAGTATGCTTCTCGTCTTCAGGATGCATCTTGATCTGGTTATACCCTGAGAATTCGTCCATGAAGGACATGCGTTCAAAACCGTATGTATTATCGATCATGACGTCTGTGATGGGAAGAGGGAACTCATCCTTGGGGCAGGCAGCATTGAGATCTCTGAAGTTGATACAAATACGAACTTTTCTACTTTTTTTCATGACCGGAACAACGTTAGTGACCCAATCGGGATATTGTTCTTCCCTGATGAACCCGCAGGCTATCAACTTCTTGATTTTAACTTCGATGGCATCCATCATATCCGGGCGGAACTGGCGTTGGTACTGCTTTACAGGTTTTGAATTGGGCAGTATATTGAGCGTATGAGTAGCCACTTTTGGATCAAGACCTTGCATATCCTCATAATCCCATGCAAAGACGTCGATATATTCTTTTATCAACTGGATTATTTTTTTCCTTTCTTCTTCGGAAAGATTGTTACTGATGAATATCGACTTTGGTAAAAGTTCATCCCCAACATCGATTTGGATAACTTTATCTTCAGTGGGCGATTCTCTCTGCTCAAACCGGAGTTTCCATTGTGTATCCATTTACTGAGCCCAAGAGTCATTCTCAAATGGTTCAGATTCTTGTTCGTCTGCTTTGAGAGAATCTGTCAATACCGTATTTACTGATAATGCTCGTTCGAGATTATCATATGAGACGGGGGACGACGAGTCATCTTGAGAAGAGGAAAAGATATCCTCACCTGACTCAGAAGTTGTGAGGGAGGTGGTATACCCTAACCCGAAACGAGTTCGTTGATAATAGGGATCACCATGCAACGACATTCGCCTGCCTTTCCCGTAGTTGAGGCCTGGTTCTGACTTCAGATCATAACCCATACTTCGTATAATTTTCAAAGCTTGCGGGCTATATCTGTGAACTTGTATTTTGCCAGCATCGGACTTGTGGGAGTCTTCTTGTATAATCGGTCTGCTGCACATGCGATCGAAGACTATTGGATGCTGATTGCTGCGAGTAGGTGGGATAATAAAGATAGAATCTTCATGTAGCCCGTATGTCGTGATGACATTAGATGTTGACGCCAATTTCCACACATACGGATGATAGGAGTCTATAGCTTTCCAGAATTTTTGTGCTATAGGTTATATATCGTTATGGGAGGATGATTCCTGATTCGGACGTTGAGCATCAATTTACTAGAAAAGAGAATCTTTATTATCGTCAGAAACCACGTTCCCGGTTGTATTTACATCAATCGGCTGTTTGTTGTACCGAAGGTTGATGACCAAGGGTGGAGGCTTCTGGTTTATAGTGATCACTAGGGGATCACTTCCTCCTCCTGATTTGGTTTTGTCCAAGTGGATAGCCATTGGTTCTATGACTTTAGGACGGGTGGTCCGTTCTTTCACCTGAATTGACAGAGGTTGCTCAACAGACGGTTCTCCTGGCTCCTGGTGGGATTCCTCTTTCGTCTTGTCTGATACCTCCTTCATGTAGTCTTGGATATACAACATGGCGTCAGAGTAGTAGGACTCAACTCCTTTGAACGGATTGAGATCAGCAAACTCTGTCTTCACTATCCCTTGAGAGTCTACATATTTGAAGTTTTGATGTAGAGTAGAAGGAACAATATTGTGATCGTGAATCCATGGTCTGCCCAACAGAATGTTATAGGATACCTCTGAATCAATGACATAGCATGCAGCCACTGATCTAAGATCTCCTATCTGGATCCTCAGCCGAATCTTCCCCAATGACTTACTTTTTCTAGCGTTGAAGCCCACGATTGTAGTGGTGGTGTAAGCCAGTTCTCTTGTAGGGATCCTCAATGGTCTCAGCAGACTATAGGGAATAATGCTGATCGACGATCCCGGATCTATGTGAATCCGGTCTACCTCCATGGAACCGATGTATCCGGTATAATAGAGGGGTCTGTCATGCCGATTATATTTCAACAGCATGTCATCTTGAGTGAAAGTGATGTTGGGAACCACTTCCATCACACTATGGCATTGAGGACATGCCACAGGTTCTTTATCGGGGGAATTGAGCTGAGTCAAGCATACATCCGTCTGCATTAACGCTTCACTCAAGGCTTGACGAGTGTCTTTGGACAGCCTTAGGAGCTTGAAAATGGACAATCTGGCTGGTGTATTAGCCAACTGGGCTAGGATGTCGAAGTTATATGGCTTCTCCAAACCTTTGTTTTGAATATTCTTCAAAGGTTTATCAAAGCGCACTTTTTTTTGCTTGCCCTTGTCCGCCGAAGTTGGTCTAGAAGGACCTGCCTCTGGTATGACAGGTTCAAGTTCTGGAAGTCTGGCAGCTGAAGTGTCTGCCGTTACATCTTCCTAATTTCCTCCATAGTCCTTGAGGTAGGCTTTCCCTGAACGGGTTCCAGTAGCCAAAGTCTCTTCTTCTGATGTCGAGGATATTGCAACCATATGGCATGGTCTACGCCTCGAGTTCTTTTTAGACTTAACCTAAGCAGCTTGAGTCTCTTCCTCAATCTCTGACACCAGATCAGGATGAACCCACATAATCTCACTACGCTGGGTAGTTAGGGGTACCAAGTCATGATTTTGACCCCTGGTCGGAGGAAGATTAACAATGTTCATCATCGTCCGGGGTATAGGTACTATACCATCCGGGACTTCTTGAGGAGGCAGATTGCCAAATTGGAGAGAGATCATGTTGGCAGTGACCATTTTCTCACTATTGCGCAGAGTGATAGCCTTGGCGTCAATTAGCTCATGGATCTTCCTTTTTAGTATATAACACGCTTTGGTAGGGTGATGTATATACCTATGGAAAATGCAGTACTTAGAATTATTGGTACTGCCGACTTCATTAGGCCACTTTACCTCGGGGAGAGTGAGCTTGCCACTTTTGACTAGACATTCGAATATGCTCGGAATATCGTCGTCGTCAAAAGAATATGCTTCAATAGGCCTGGAAGTCCCAGATTTTGTCTGTGTGGTTACCGGAGTATTTTGCTTGGACATATTGATCGCCAGAGCTTCTTTTCCTTTGGAACCACGAGGATGGTCGCTATTGGAGGATGGCCTATTCCCTCTATCAGAGGTAGAGATCATGATTCCATTGTCATGCACCTTCCGACTGTTGTCTTCAGCGGCTACCGCTGATATAATAAACGAGGGCCAATCATGGAACTGATATGGTCCCGTGAATACCGAGATTAGTGGAAGAAGGTTCTTTCTGTAAATATCCACCAAGGCTGAATCTGGAACTCCGGGAGGCATTTGCAAAGTGGCATGACGAAAATGTTCGATGAAAGTACGAACGCTCTCTTTCTCTTTCTGCTTCACTTCGATGAGTGAGGACAAAGACATGTCCATTCCTCCTTCGTAGAATCACACAAAGAACAAAGTCTTAAAATCTTCAAATAAAGTAATGCAGTTGTCCGCAAGACTATGGTACCACTGATAGGCCACTCCAGACAGACATCATTTAAATACTCGAGTGAGAAGGGCGTCATTCCCTTGCAACAACACCGTCATCATGCTAAAGTAGTTCATGTACTGGCTCAGTGATGTCTTTTCCTCAAACAAAGCCATAGCCTGTGGTTTGTATTTTGGAGGGAAAGAGATCTCATCCCAGATAGCTGGGTAAGGTTGGTTGATTTCCAACTTCTTGAGCTAATCCTTATGCTTCAAGGCATCAAATTGGGCTTTCAATTCCCGCACTGCCTGTATCGAATCTTCCGCTGGTAATGGGACTCCAGAGTGTTAAGAGATCGGTTGTATCGTAACTCCAACAGGAGGCAATACATTCTTCGAGTTAGGAAATGGAGGAGCTGTTGACTCTTGATTTAGAACAGGCTCCTAGTTTGTATTGGATGGTGGTAGTTCCACCTCCACACGTATTTGAGTCGAAGGAACCGATGCTGGAGCTATAGCGGCTGTATATTGAGTCACCAACATTTGGTACATACTCTGCATCATGGTCTGCATCTCTTTGAGTGATGCTTCCAAAATAGCGATGCGTTGTTCCGTACTTCCTGATGGGGAAGCCTCTTCATGTTCATCTCCAATGGCATAGACTCCCATTTCTCTGGATGCTATTGAAGGATTAGTATAGATCTCCGTAGAGATTGAGTCTATACTTTCAGCATCTGATTCGGGAAACTGGCGACCCCCAGTGTCAGAATCAGAAGAATATGAAGTCGATTGCCGTGACCTCGAACGGGTGTTTCGAAATACACCTGCTTCAATGTTCTCAAGAAGTCTGTCGAATCTCCTTTAGCTCGAAGTTCTAGAGGGATGATGTCTTGAACTTGACCTTCCTCTAGGAATATACAATGCCATGTTTACCGATGCGAATGTCGATTCTTCTTCCTGTAGGGACAAAGAGTAGTTCAATCGGTCAAAAACTGACCGTTTTGCCTTAGAACAGCAATAATTAACTACAACTTTATGACTATTACAACATTGCTCCCTAGGGGGTATAATAGACATGTTGGAAGATCCTCTATCTTTGCACTTCTGGATCAAGAAAATACGCAAGTCAGGAGGATTAATAGAAGAAGAAGAAGAAGAAGAAGGCTTATTCTGCCTTTTTATATCAGTTGGGATGCGGATATTGGGAACCATAACTCTCTCCCTGCCATACGTATACAGCAGTTCAGCCATATGAGTAGCACATGATCCATGAGGAGCGTATCTATCCACAAATCGAGCCTTCTTTACGCTGAGGGGCTTGACCTGGCATAATTTGGAACTTTGCTCAGACTGGCATAAAACTGAGGAAGTCCTCACTCGGCCATCAGCATCTCGCGTAATCTGGAGAGCGGGCAGATTCTTCTCTTGATGGCGTAAAAGCCGAGAGGACGGAAAATCCGCCACTTGTTTTCCCTTGCGATGATTACAGGGACCATCTGCCTCATTGTAGAGGGGAGATGCATTTTTACGCGTGGGGCACTTTTGGAATTTCTGAATTGGCACTGAAGCCTTATCAGAAACTTTGGTTGCCACGTCATAGACGGGAGACTGTATTTTACGCGCAGGGTGCGGAGTAGACTTCTGGATTGGCACTAAGGCATTGCCAGAAGCTTTGTCTGCCACGTCACAGACGGGAGACAGAGTTTTACGCGCAGGGCACGGAGTAGACTTCTGGATTGGCACTGAGGCATTGCCAGAAGCTTTGTCTGCCACGTCACAGACGGAAGATATAGTTTTACGCGCAGGGTACGGAGGTTGCGATGCTACAACCTTGTTGGTCGAAGTGAGAGAGTCCGCAGGAATGGTAGAGGATGTCCGGGGCATCCATACTTTACGCAATTTTCTGCTGTCTTGGACAGAGATGGACTGAGAGCTACCCCCAGCTTGAAGCATGTCTTCGTAAGCCAATTGGTCGAACTGGATGACCAAGGTCTTCTTCGTTGATCCTACGGATACAGCATCGTATTGAGCAATAGTTTTCTCGTCGAATGAGAATGTAGTACCTAGCAGATTCGTCATCTTGCGTTTGATAATAAACGAAAGAAATAAAACTAGTTTTATACGAAACCCTTTCTTTGGTTTACAAACAAGAAGTACAATTAATCCTATACGAGAATGTTAAGTACAAAAATTTAATCTGGGTAAATATTGCTATAGGAGTCTGATCTGCGGTCGATCACTTTGTCCCTTGGACCACACGATGACGAAGAAGTGTTGTAGAAGAAGGAAAAAGCTTCAAAAATCGCAAGAGAGATTGGATGCTCGATGCCAAAGTCGTCAATCACTACTCTCTGTCTGTGCTATGGACTCTTCTCTCTCAAAAATCAATTTCCAACCACTTGGTTTTTTCTCTCCTTTCGACCTTTGTTTTCTCGACCTTGGACCTCCATGGCCGGAGGTCTCTATTTATAGAGTTCAGCTACAGTCGGGGTAGAAACCGAACAGGAGAACTATACCTTTTATGCGGCGGTTACAATAACTGCTACCCACGTATAAATGATCTTCTGAATAGGCGTGTGACGCGTGTCCCATTACGAGGTAACGCGTATAACTGCTGCGAAGATCACGGCATGTAAGCCACGTAGATAACTACCCCTCGCGTAGAGATGGTTGGCATAAAAGCCAAATAACTGTCTCGTTGGCATAAAAGCCAAATAGCTGTCTCGTTAGCGTAAAAGCCAAATATTGTTCTATTGGCGTAGAAGCCAAGTAGACGTAGAAGCCAGGTAGCTGTCATATTTGGCGTAGAAACCAAGTAGGTGTAGAAGCCAAGTAGGCGTAGAAGCCAGGTAGGCGTAGAAGCCGAGTAGGCGTAGAATCCAGGTAGGCGTAGAAGCCGAGTGCTGCATGGATAGGTAGCCAGCGTAAAGATAGTCGATCATCCTTCTTTGACCGAGGTCTTGAGCGTATTCTAGGCCAAATAGCCTTATCACGCACCATTGCAAATATAGCCTGTGTTGGCGTATTCCAAGAAGATAGCATACGGCGTACTCCTATAGTTAAAAATAGCCAGGTCGACGTATTTCAAGGAGATAGCGTACAGCGTACTCCTATAGCTGAAAATAGCCTGATGGCGTAATATGCAGGGATGGTGATGTGGACATATTAGCCATAATTATGGCTCACCCAGTCATTAAAAGTAGAACCAAATCTCGTGCATTAAATGCAGAGATCTGCCCCCATCACGCGCATTAACTGCAGAGACGTGCCTCGAGTTCTGTAACGAAGAGCAGCTTTTGAAGTGGCGGTTTGTTTCGTCTTCTACTGAGCGTAAAATCTCATGTATGCCTGTGTAAAACTAGGCAGCGTATTCCTTGAATGCGTAAATGACGTCTTATATCAAGGGTTATGTCACTAGACGACAGTCTGGGACTCTATGCCGAATCATCATTACAGCCGTCCTCTCGATCACTGTGCAGTACTCTTTGTCAGGAGTCAGGTTCACTGCATGATCTGACAGGTTCATTCGAGGGATACGAAGAGTTTCTCGTACAACTTTCCATTGCATTAAAAGCAGATAGGTTTTACGCCGAAGTGGCGATGTAACAACCTTTTTACGCTGAATCAGTCTGGAAATACTGTATTATGCGGGTTGTTCTGGAGCTATATTTTATGCTGAATAGCATTGAAGTTCGGTTGTTCGCCAATGGCTCTGAAGTCATGTCTTACGCCACCCAGTGCTGGAGCTCTGTTTACGCGGCTGCCTACATGTTTGAGGGTTTTACGCGTATAATTTCTCAGCATATTTTTTATGCTTATATAAAGGAGAAATGAGTTTCTTCATGTGTTGTGTCCAATAGTGTGTGGACACCTCAATGCACTTTTGCATAAAAGTGCCCAACAATTAAGAATTACACAAAGAGGGGTTTTGGATTAATTAATTAGAATTAATATAGTTGGTGTTCTAAAATTAATTAGAAGTACATGGGGCAAAAATTAGGTGGGATACAAGTGTCATAAATGTAGAAGACTCAGAATAGAATATTATCATAATTTGGGTTGTACAAAATGGGTCAAGATTGTGTCTCCAATTTTGATTGGAACGCACAAACATACAAAATTAGATTTATTTAGAATTTAAAATAAACGTCAGCGATGAATATTGTGCGACTAAAATGAAGCACAAGAGAGAATATTTATGAGTCACACAAGGGTCAGAATGGAAGGCTGGCACGTCTAGGACAAGGTTGTGAAGTTTGTTGGAAGGCAAAGGCTAGGGTAGCGCTCCAAATATCGAAGCAACGGTAAGGCACAACAATTAAATAAAATCACAATAATAAATTACAACCTCAATAATTAATCCCGAAAATGCTAATTAAAATCCATAATCCTATAATTCGGTCAGGGGTTCATCTAGTGGGCTTCTAGGTATAGTCTACTAACTCATACATTAAGAACACTATATATATAATATGTATAAATACACATATCATGAAATTATTTAAAATAAATATACACAATACTTATAATAATTAAAAAGACAAAAATACCCCTATTTCAGAATGTGGTAGTGACACGTCTACCTTCCTTAGAAAAATTTTGTCCTCAAAATTTAAGATCCTCAATAGTTGTATTTATTTATTTATTTATATTTTACCATCAAAATTTAAATTCACCAAGCCACATAATCATGAAGTAAATCCATATTGTTATTTCACAAAATTTTCTAAATTCTATAAATATCATATTCTTGAAAATCTTTAAATCAAGTCAAATTCTATTATTATCACAATCTACTCCAAAATTTTAAGTTAATAACTAAATACTCAAAGTTTAATATCCAATCCTCTAATTTTAAATCCAATCAATGCATATTTATAAAATTTAAAAATCTCATCCCAAAAATTTGAATTCAAACACTAATCCATTAATCATCTTACTCCTCTAATTTAAATCCAATCGATGCACATTCTTATAAAATTTAAATCCTTATCCCAAAAATTTGAATTCAAACACTAATCCATTAGTGATCTTATTCCTCGATTTCTTTTTCCTCACAATACTCAAACAATGTAATACTTATGAAATCTTTAAATACAATATTCAAAATATAATTTTTTTTTAAATTTCATATCTTGCAATCAAATAAATATAATGATAATCTTCTTAAATTTCTTAAATTTTAATGACAAATTCAATCATATCATAATCTTCATAAAAATCAATGATTTAACAAAATCGTTAATTCTGCCATATTAAATTCTCAACTCTTTATTCAAATTTTTATCCTCGAAATTTAAGGCACCTTGTCTCTCTCTGTTCAGTCATAACCTCTTCATTAATGTTCACTATGGTCAAACCCCCAATAATCAAGGTCTAAGAAAATCCTACCTATAGTCATACAATATACAATCTAGAGAAAATATGTACGGTTATGGTCTCTTTTGTCATGGTATTGCAGTCTCTGTCAGGGTATACTACTAACTATATTCTAGCAAAAAAATCATTGATACAAGCTACGGTACTAAGGAGTCAATCAATCAATAAAATAGACGAAAAAGGAACAGAAGGAAAGAACAGAACAGAACCTGCTAACACAACCATGGTTTAATGATGCATCCAAAGTTTAATACCTCTATCCCTTTAGGTACCACTGTTTCTACTACAAGCACACCCACTGCTAACTTTCTTACCTACTACAATTGTTTATACTAGTTGTTCTTATCACTCAAGTGCACACCAAGTGCAACACAGCATACTAAGTACTACTCACTCTAATACAACTTTAGATGGACACCCAAATCCATTTGCAGTGCCATCTCAGGCATGCTCAAGCCAACAGAGCCTTACACATGCTCAAGCCAACAGATCTCTTACCCATATCTATCTAAGTATACTTATATATACTCACAGTCTCTAATACTTAAGGTATACACAAACACACCAATTGTCTACACTCCTCAACTGTGTACTAAAATTTGCACTGCATGGATTACTTGCACTATTACTCCCAATAATTTTTTATCCATATTAACTGATACACCAATCTAATATCATCACACGAGGTACTTACTGTTACTAGCACATTGCTCAACTAATCCTTGACATAGAAACATTAGCACCCTTGGTATAGTAATACTAGCTTCATCATTAGATTACCTCATCACACTCACTAGAACTCATGATCACTTGCACTTTTTATAATACACATATTTTACTTCACTCTCAAAGGCAGGCATATGGTTCCATATCTCAATTAATGTATACGTATCTTCTCTTAAATTTTTTACAGGCTGATACACTAATCTGTGATACACTTCATTCCTTCTATGACCAATCTCGATATTTCTTAACCCGTGGCATCTCAGTAATACCCTTTATGCATATACATTTCTTTACTCTTGACACACCCAAGTATCAATCTTCAAATTGAATATCATGCTCCATTAATTTTTAATATAATTTCCTCGATACTTAATCATTTACATGGATCACCCAGCTACATAACTTCATGACTATCCAGGACTGACATGCTGACTCTGATACTAACTCCTGGAACCCTTACTGATACTCTTTACTCCCCCTTCTACCTATAGTACCAATACTAACCATAATGACACATATTATAAAACTATTGCTACAAGGTACTATGCTATTGGTTAACTCTAAATTGATGCTTATTGCTCACATATCCAACCAAGAAATACTTACAGACTCATAAGCCACACTCAGTCAATACTGATACAAGACATAGACCTAATTGCAAGTCATCAATTATCACACTAACAAGGAACCCTAATGGAAAAAAGCTCAAGAAGGAACTGGACTAAGGACTGAAGGTATCTCTACGGCTATCAAAAGGAATATTGGAACAAAGTCCTAAAATAACAGAAGTGGATAAGTATTAAGATGATACTTTAAGAACCAATTTAAGATATAACCTGATAATCATACACGTCTGTCCAAAATCATGACACTTAGAATCTCGCCACCCCAGTGAGCATAGCTGCGATAAACGATAGGTTCCATAACTAAGGTATGCAACTCTATAATCACGTCATCTAGAATCCTCGTCATACCAACCGGTATGGCTGTGAGAAACTCTAAATTCATAACTAAGATATGTACATCCAAAGTCAGGTTCCTACGTTTCTGCCATCACAACTAATGTGGCTGCCATAAACTCTAGGCTCCATAACCAAAGTAGACGTTTTACCTTTCTCACTGTCCTCATCAACATATGTCATCAGATAATACCATAAATTTTTAGTCCATAAAATTCATCTCGATATGAAATCAAACTCAACAACAACACCAAGAATTAAATTTAACAACTGATCAATAAGAATCAAATTTAATAACAACAAGCGAGAGCGGACGGAAACAAGGGAAAAGATTTAAATTGAAAATTATAATAAGATTCTCAAGGGTCATCCCAGGAATCTCTCAAATAATTTGTGATTGAGTATCCTCTCTCATCCTAATATCCTATGTCCTATATTCTATCGCAGGCACGCAGTAGTACAACTAAGACGTCGTACTACCACGATATCGCACAACTTGCGAAGTCTGACCTGCATGGGCCACCATTAAAAATGTGTCACGACCCACACCCGCTATAGGGGCACGAGCACGTGGGTACGTCCATCCTACGGCGCAGCATAGACGGTAGAACATTGTCTATGTCACAATACTAGCTAATCACTCTCTCATGAATATCCAACTCCATAAGGAGATACAGATATCACAATATAATATGGAATACTCAATCACATAAACTAAAGCACGATGAGATATTGAAGAAAACAAATGAAATACAAGACAAGTCTAAACAACAATAAATAGTCTAACCTGTAATCAATAACATCCAAATCTCCAAATATGCCAAAAATAAGTCCTCTATGTCACAGTCTGAAAAAAATATCTAGTCGGGATTGGAGCGAAGTACAAGCACTAACAGTAGTTCCATGTATATTGACAAAAACTATAATACAGTGTAAAGAAATACAAGATGGATATAAATACTGGAAATAAACAATACTGGAATAATGAGATACTGGAAATAAGAAATACTGGAGCATATGTCATCAATGGTGTAACTAGCAATGAACAGGAATACAAGTGCATGCTAGAACAATGAACTGGAATATAGTGAATACTAGAATAGTAACTAGAACATAGAGAAATGCTAGATCAATAAACTAGAGATACATGTATAGAATATCTAGCTAAGTGTGTGAAATATCAGAATGGCTTGGGACTGATCAGGCTTGCTATGTATGACTAGCTATGATTCATGTAAGGTCAGGCTAATCATCCGGATAGCTATGATGCAAGCAATAGTCAGGCTAATCATACATAACAGGCTATGAGGTACGTAATAGTCAGGCTGTACCGACGTGAGATGTGGGTGAGCTATGATTCATGTAGAGTTGGGTATGATCACATAATCTACTAATATTTTTCCGTTTCCCCAGCTGGCACGATGGATTCCAATCATGACTCCTCGTGACCGGTCTCGATGATGCCAAATCATGTATACATAGTGTCAGAATCTTGTACGCTATACAACTAGAATCATAGAGATGATCAACATAATAAAAACTGTCAGAAAATATACTCGTCTGTGGTCCTCTGTTGGTAATACCAATATCCTGTTTCTGAAGTCTTGTCTGAATAATCCAACAGTCCTATAGATATATCATATAATACAATATAGCATTAGTTGATACACTAACACACAATCAACATAAATACACTGAACTTAGGGGCTACTCTAGGTATGACACTGGTCAACTAACAGGGTCAAATGTGCGTCTAACTGCACGGATGTCACGTCTGAAATTGCTATACAATCAGGCAGTCAATCACCAACACAGGTCTCGCCAGTACGTTAGTGTACATAAGGCAGACACTCCAATCACTCAGGGTCACACTGTCAACTGTAAATACAGGATATCCGTAAATTAAACTTATGGTCATATAGTATATATATATATACAGTCATATATATTACTAGCATATTATTACTTATATAAATACATCCATATATTTATATATATATATATATATATATATCAATTAATTATAATACTCATACGCGTATGTATACGCATACGAGTCATTGGTTTCACCGATACGGGTCCAAAATCAACCAACTAAACCTGTCATGAAGCAATACTAAATCCTATACTATTCACGCATACGTACACATAAAATCACGAGAGAGGGTAAGCTATAAACTAGCATGGGCAGACACGGGGTCGACGATGACTACGATGATGATGACGACAATGATTAATGTGATGATAATGATGATGAAGGTGATAATGACGTTGATGATGATGATGAGGAGGCTGCCGGAGTCGGAGCTCAGGCAGGAGGAGGATAGGAAAGAGGGAGAAAGAGAACAGTGAGGAGATGGGGACGATGGTGGTGCTGTCGGCCGGAGGAGGGAAGTCGTCGAGGTGAGGTCTGGAAGGAGGAAGGACTTCTCGGTGCTGGTGGTTCAGCGGGTCAGGCTTCAGGCGGTCCAGTCCAGTCGACCGGCGGAGGGGATCGGGCTTCAAGCGATCCAGTCCAGTCGAGGGGAGTCGTTCAGGGGGGTCGGGGCTGCTCGGTGCAGCGTTTCAGCGGGGTACACGGTCGGGTGTGATGAGGGAAGGGAGATGGCAGACGGGTTAAGGCGGGTTCAGCCATAGGGATCCGGCGTCTGCGGTTGAGGGAGAACGGTGAACAACGGCTTCAGGCGGTCGGGGTTGGCGGCTCCGATCGAAGGGTGATCGGCGGCGTTGAAGTGCAGGAAAGAGGGAAGAAGATAATGAAGGAGGTGAAAGAGAACGGCAGGGAGGGTGAGGCTCCAGTCGGCGGGGGGTTGAAGGAGATGCACAGGAGATGGAGAGATGGTGATGTCGGCTGGGAATTTAGGGTGAAGGAAGAAATAAGAAACAGGAAAAGTGATATATATATATATATATATATATATATATATATATATATATATATATATATATATATATATATATATATATATATATATATATATATACATGTGTAAAGGAGGGTTGATGTTGACCTAAAAAATTGGGCTTGGTCAACTTCCTCCTTGGGATTGGGCTTGGCTTCTTGTGTAGGTATTGGAGGGCTAGGATTACATTGATTCAAAAATGGAGGGCTATGGTTTGTTGAAGGTTGGTGTTGAGTGTTTACACACTCCAAAATTATGGAAAAATTCACATGAAGAAGAAATGGATTTCTTCATGTGTTGTGTCCATTGGTGTGTGGACACCTCAATGCACTTTTGCATAAAAGTGTCCAACAATTGAGAATTACACAAAGAGGGGTTTTGGATTAATTAATTAGAATTAATATAATCGGTGTTCTAAAATTAATTAGAAGTACATGGGGCTAAAATTAGATGGGACACAAGTGTCATGAATGTAGAAGACTCAGAATATAATATTATCATTATTTGAGTTGTACAAAATAGGTCAAGATTGTGTCTCCAATTTTGATTGGAATGCACAAAGATACAAAGTTGGATTTATTTGGAATTTAAAATAAACGTCCGCGATGAATATTGTGCGACTAAAATGAAGCACAAGAGAGCATATTTTTGAGTCATACAAGGGTCAGAATGGAAGGCTGGCACGTCTAGGACAAGGTTATGAAGTTTGTTGGAAGGGAAAGGTTAGGATAGTGCTCCGAATATCGAAGCAACGGTAAGGCACAATAATTAAATAAAATCGCAATAATAAATTATAACCTCAAATAATTAATCCCGAAAATGCTAATTAAAATCCACAATCCTATAATTCGGTCAGGGGTTCATCTAGTGGGCTTCTAGGTCTAGTCTACTAACTCATACATTAAGAACACTATATATATAATATGTATAAATACACATATCGTGCAATTATTTAAAATAAATATACACAATACTTATAATAATTAAAAAGACAAAAATACCCCTATTTCAGAATGTGGTAGTGACAAAACGTGTCATGACCCACACCCGGTTTAGGGGTACGAGTAGTGAACAACGTCCAGCCTACGCCGCAGCATCGGCAGTAGAATGCTGTTTGGGTAAACTATCTATCTAGCAATAATTATCATCAAGATATATAATGCCATAAATGAAGTATACATACTTAATCACAGATCTATAAGATGGAACAATCGTACGAATATGATATAAAGAACTGAAAAATTAGATACAACTCGCAAGACAAAATAATATCCAATAAGTCATCTAATATAATAAGAATAATAATAACAAAAACTGGAGATAAATCCAGTACAAATAAATCTATCTATTGAGCTACAGGTACTGGGTCATCTTTCTCAACCGGGATGAGACCCTCCTGAGCCAAAGTCTCTGGCTCTAAGCCAACAAAGTCATGAGGCTCATAGTGAGTGGGATACCACTCCTCAGTATCATCTGAGAAAAATATATCCAGTCAGACAAGGAGCAAAGTACACCTCTAACAGCAGTTCCAATGAAAGATAAAAACTATGTAACAGTAAATAGAAAGAATATACAAGATTCAAGATACAAGTACAAGAGATATACAAAATAGAAATACTGGAATTAAATACGAGAAATGAGCATCATAGAAATGAGCAAAAAATACTAGTACTATGTGAGTGAGTACCAGCTTTAATATATGATCGACTTAGGAACTTGACAAGTATTAGGGCATGGTTAATCATGCTTGCGGTTTATGATCAACACTCACAATGACATGCACAAGGAGGGTATCATCACATATCTACACTAACACTCCCCGCCCCGACTGGTATAGTGGATCCAACCATGGTATATTTTGACATAGGATTTGTTGGGTAGGTAACTAGTCTCCCCAAGAATCGATGTATGTACATGTACAAGAAGAATGAGGAACAAGGCTTGCACAAGATACACCATAAATACCAAGGAATAATATCTCATGACGAGATCCGGATATACCAATCCGTGTAACCATTGTGTCAAAAAATCAAGGATATATATACTAAATATAAGAAACATAAAGGATATCATAAATGAAATACTATCAGAGAACATACTTGCTTGGAATCCGGTGAACATTATCAAAGATGTCCGGAATGGTGTCTCGGAGACCTAAATATGGAATATTATATCAATACAAGGTTTTTGAATGAAAATAAGTTAAACCTGTCTAATTCTAGGTCATTAAGCCATTTCTAAGTCAAAACAGTCAAACTAGTCAAACTTGACCAAACTAGCTATTTCTAGGTTGTATGAGTAAATTTCTATGATATTGGGTCCATACACTATGTATCTATGCTATACTAGATATATTAGGATAACCGAGTAGTGATATTATTACGTATGTCAAGATACTCAAGATACACTAATATAACTATCTAATAGTAATAGTAATACTAATACTATACTAGTATCATAACACTACTTGGATTTGAGCCAAACATGACGATAAGTTATCCAATTGGCATGAGCTACCAATACCTACAATTACCTTGGTGTACCTCAAGTAATACTAAACTAACTAAATACTTAACTAACTAGCTAATGTATAACAATATATATATATACACTATCACATACATATACCACCAACTAAATAACTACTAACATATACTACTATAATTAATTAATAGTTGCTAACTCACTAGCTAATTAAATAACTAACAGATATCCTCTAACTAACTAAGAAAATCAACTAACTAATGACTGCAATTACTATTATCTAACTAAACACTAATCTAACCATCAACCTCTTCTAACTAACTATCTAAATTTAATCTTGTTAACTGATAACTAATAACATAACTTATATTTACAACTAGCATATTAACCTTAGCCAACACATGAGCTAATCAACTAACAGTTGACTCCAACCTCAAACTAACTGACAACCTATCAAACAACCCCAACCTACTGCTACTGTTGTTGAGCCTGCAACTGGGCAGAACCCAAGCCCTCAACCTCCCAACTGACACAGCAACATGGCACACTCCACTGCTACTACTGTTGTTGCTGCTACTTTATACTACCTTGCTACTGTGGCTTCTCTATATTACCTTGTTGTTGCTGCTGCTGCTCTATACTGCCTTGCTGCTCCTGCTGCACTACACTACCTTGTTGCTGCTGCTCTATACTACCTTGCACCAAGTGCACAGGCCGGAGTCCCTCCTCTACCTTGTCTCACTAACACAATCACACACACACTATAACTTCCTATATATATGTTGATATGTGTAAGTATATATATATATATATATATATATATATATATATATATATATATATATATATATATATACTTACACATATCAACACTAATAGTGCACAAGAACTTTCCTACTCTCCATATGACAACCAACACACTCAAATGCAATAAAAACATAGCTATATATATATACATATACATATCATATAACAACTACAAATACAATACTCTAATAGTTATAACTAAGGTAAATTTAATTAGAATGCAAAGTATCAAACATGTGGAGTACACCGCACCCGTATCACACTTAATCTATGATACGCTTGCGATACGGCTCCACCACACCACTAAACGTATTTCGAAGGACACGAGCAAGTCTAGAATCACAAATAGAAGCAACACGAAGAGCTAGCTACTCAACTACATGCTCGTGTCAAAATGTGACATGCTCAAACCCCCTGTGTCGAAAGAAAACCCCTAAATCAACCCGTATCGCCAAATTATCATGATACGGCCTACACGTATCCAATTGTGGACACGACACTAGTCTCATACAATCAAACACATGTCAATTTGGTCTAATTGACCTATTGACAAACACAAGTTGTGCCAATCTATGAATTCCTTTAAAATTGACACAAAATACCGTATAACTTCCTTCATAGGCCTCCTATGAACCTAATTCGACTTCCTATGGGTAGCCTTAGTACATGAAAGGGTCCTAATGATTAAATTATAGATTTAGAGTCTAATTAGAGAAGAAAAACTAAATTATACCTATTGGAAGATGGATTTCTAATATAAGTCTCTAAATGAGTGTCAAGAGTCTTTAACTTGTGCTCCTTCCTCCTCCTTGTAGATTTGTGCCTCATCCTTGTTCCAAAAGCCTCCAATAGTGAGTAAAGAAGGAATTGGAAATGAATTTGGATAGGGATTGTGTAGGAATTAAGGAATTTGGAAGAGAAAAATTCTAGATCTGTCACGCCCCGGTTCCATAGATAAGGAACTGAGTCACGTGGCAATGGCCAGCAGCACACTTCGGCGGGCATCCCAATCTAATGGGCCCGTCGGAGTGCACCTAAGCTGTAAAGTATAATGAATAACCCAACACATAACACATAAATAGTCAATCTAAATCTCATCCACAGGCAACAAATATAAGAGCACATAGAGGTAATCACAATAACTAATGTGCAGAAAGGAAAAGTCCCGAGATAAAGTATCAAGTACAAATACTAAAGTAGTTATACGGGAACAAACCTGCTAGTACAAATACTGGAATGAAAGTAAGCAATAAGATAACTTGGAACGGCATCAGGTAACTAGATAGTAATACCGTCCCAAGAAAAGAGTCACTACTAGTGATCAGGCGAAGTCCTCTGGAATGACCTCGTCCTCGGCAGTGGGTCCTGCTGCTGGATACGTACCCGGACCGTACTACTCTGGGTAATCCTCGTCGCCTAAACCTGGAAGGGAACCAGGTCCTCAGAGGGACGAAACAAGTTACAAAAATACAGCATGCCAAGTATAACAGAAAGAACAAGTACAACAACAGGGTAATCTATCATAACCAAACAAGTGTGACACAGTTTAAAGACAATGTTCGACACGTGGGCTGTCCAAAATAAAATCGTAGCTCCGAACACAGAGACACACGGGGCGTACCATAGCTCCAAGCACAGAGTCACACGGGTGAAACACTACTCTAGAATACATGATCACTACATATACATATATAAGCGCGTACAGAGGAGCCCAAACGTCTAGTAATTGTCTTTCCCTTCCCAAGCGGTCAATGATGGTGCGCTGAACCTGAACCTCTAAATAACAGTCTCGACACACAGAAATAACTCAACAGACGCGACCCTAAGGTCGTCCCAGTCTCTGGTCATGATGTCAGTATCAGGATACAGGAATCTGGCACGATCACAGTATATGAGTGTGTCCTGGGGTATCGATATACTCAGGTACGTACATCGAGGTGTTACGAACATCTAACAATCATCCTAAGATGTTACGACAAACGTCTGTACCCGGTTGTGATTCGGACGCGAAGTGTCGATCCTAAACAAAAATACGCGCACAATATATATGAGGAAACAATAAATATCTGTAATTTGAAATACAGGGTGGCAAGGTACACTTGCCTGCGTCCGGCTGCTGATGACGGGGATCCGGTACCACGCCCAAGTCCTCAGGTCCCGTAGTACCTAGAGATGAGATACAAACCTAAATCAAAATCTATCACACGGCAAATAGGGATGTGAAACACATCTAATCATATGCTCAGTCCCAGCTACGACTCATAGGGACACGATGCTAGGGGGTTGACCACAGTTGACTATTGGTACGATACATCAAATCAACTAGTCCTCTATAACATATCATCAAACCATCCTCAAAACACAATTAATGATTATTAACCCTTCGTATCATAACATTGTTACCAAATCACAAGGTACTACTCTAATTTAACCATCTTTAAATTCCAGTCCCCAAATTACAGATTAGTGGTTTTACTCTACACACTAGTCCACAATCAACCACGTGTTCCTCAGTGTTCATCAACGTTCAAAATATCATAATCTTATTTCTCCATAATTTAATCCTCATTAATTTATTTAGCATTTTTCCAACCATGTAATATACCCAGGACATTCATTTAAAATCAAAACCTAAACCTCCATGAAAATCCTTTATCATTTTTATAATTTATTTGCAAACACTAAACCTAAACCTCCATGCAAAATATTTAAAATTATTTTAATTCATGTAAATAATGAACCCTAACCTACATTAACCCTAATTAACATTAAACCTCATCTTCAATACTACACTACCAACAAGACATATAGAAACCCTAGCTAAAACTCAACATGAATATAAATAAAACCCTAGTTAAAAATAACACAACCTGAATATAATCAAAGAGAAGGGGAGAGAGTTGACCTCGACGTGGCAGCGTCGACCGGGGGTTGGCCGGAGAGGTGATGGCCAGCAGGGTGGAGGTGGCTGTGGGGGTGCAATGGTGGTGGAGGTGATGGTGCAATGGTGGTGGTGGAGGTGATGGTGCAATGGTGGTGGTGGAGATCGGATGGGTTGCTGACCGGAGGGGGATCGGGCTATGGTGGTGGTGGAGGTGATGGTGCAATTGTGGTGGTGGAGATCGGCTATGGTGGTGGTGGTGGTGATGCAATGGTGGAGCTCGCCGGACGGTGGAGTTGAGGGGGGGCAGTGCCGGAGCCGCGGGGGCTCGACGCTGGAAACGGGGACAGCAGCCAGAGTTGCGGGTTGGAGGGTGTAGTGAACGTCGGATCGGGGAGATCAGCCGTCGGAGAACAGTGGGTGCGGCGCTGCACTGCTCGGCCGGAGCTAGGCTGCCGGAGTAGCTCTCCAGGAAGAAGAAGAAAGAAAGAAGAAGAAATAAATAAATATGGAGGGGTGGATGGCTTGGTTTCCAAAGTGGAGGAGGGGGGAGAGAGAGAAGAGGGTGGTTTTCAATGTCCCTAGGGATTAGGGCCTGCATTGGGGAGAGGAAAGAAAAGATATTATATAGGGGGGTTGTGTGGAGGATGGATGGTCAGGATTTGCCCATTTCAAATGGGTGGTGGTGATAACATATGAAGAAATAATTTCTTTATCCAAATGAAAGGGAGAGGAAGGCTTGACTTGGTCAAAGGAGAGGGAGCTTCTCTATTTGGCCTAGACCAATGAGGTTAGGACACCTATTTCAATAATTGCAACTAAGCCCCTTAAATTTGGGTATTTGCACAATCACATGAAATGATGCAAAAATTATGGGGGAAATGGTATTTGGTATTTTGTAGGGTAAGGGGGTGTTGTGTGTTTGGCATGGACTTAATTAAATGGACATTGGTACTAAATGGGGATTAAAATGGGATTAGTCAAAATTGGTATCTCCGATTTAATTAGAATAAAAGTGTCCCGCGCTTTTAAATTAAATGGGGGCACTTGGGGTCTAAATTTGGAAATGACACAAAGGTCAAAAATAATGTAGGCTTGGAGTCAGTCTTGGACCCTTTAGTTGGTCCGGCTCAACGGGTTAAGTTGATATCTCAAAATTGAAGGTAACGACACAGGTGTCCGACACAGAATTTAAATATAGGAATTTGGATACGGGAAGTTGTGCAATTAATTTAGGGCACAACGGATTTGATTTTTGTGTGACGAAAAAGTCCAGTGCCTAAATTGGCGAGTCAAGTCAGAAGTACAACAGTTCGATGGAAATTATAGGCTGATATTGGGCTCCGAATAATTCAACAATGGTAGGGTGCGTCAAGGGTTTAATTAATAAATAACATACATAAGAAACCCTACTCTAAACCTCAAACATCTGCTGCTAAACCAACAATTTTCCATCTCATACCTGACTATGTATAGAATTAATTGAGGGGGTTTACAAGATCTAGAATTAAAATAAATGGATGAGGAGAGGAAGTCTCTCTCCTCCCCTTACTATGGCCGGCCTTGCCCCCTACCCCAAGTTACTATAAAAAGTCCACAATACCCCTTGGGGCTTGTCATGAAGAAATTAATTAAGAAATAAAGGTTCTAATCCAATTGGTTTTACTAATTAAGTCATCCTCCTAATGAATGGGCTTGTTTGTTGGGCTCAATCTAATTAGAATTAATGTTGGTCCATGAGTCTAGTCTAATCTAGTTAGGTCTACTAACACAAGTCCAAAATCAAATCTAACATCTAACAATAATTAAATAAAAATAATAATTATTCAACAAGCACATAAATATCCTTCCTAGAAAATGTGGTAGTGACATAAGCTGAACGATACGAATCCAAAGAACGATGCATGTTCTATAGTCAATTCCATGTTCTAAGATGAATGATACAAATCTAAAGAACGATGCTCTTCATATTAAAAACTATTGAATCTATTGAGTTGTAGACCGGTATGACGCTCAGCTCCAAACTTGAAGTCCCTGAGGTTCTCGAATGCTTTATCCTTCAAATATGAGAAGATACTCGAACGCGTTCCCAAAAAATTATCAAAGAAAGAAGTGATAAACTTTATCCCGACCCTTTGTGGATAATAGAAGTCACAGATATCTGAGCGCACCAGCTCCAAAGGATCTGTACTTGTAGTCACGCATCTAAACGGCTTTTTGACTACCTGTGTCTGAACACATTCATCATGTCTCTCGACTTCCTTACCTCCACATCTTGGAGATATCCCTGAACTAGACATCTTTCTTAAAAAAAGATATGTCTTAGTCAGATGCATCACAACTCAATAAGAGCAATCTCTTCCACAAGCCGAAAGTCCAGAATCATAACCTTGATCTTTAGATCTTCTGCTTGACACTTGTTCGCCATAGAGACCTTCTTCTAAAGTGCTCTTCCTTGGTGAAATACTCTTTTACAGAGCATGTGTAGCCGAATGCACCAGTGTCTAACCACCAGTTAGTAACCATGCTTGATAACTGAACCTGTGGAATCATAGCAACCAAGTTAAGTAATCAAATGAACCAAGTTTTAGCTAGACATTGCTGTATTGGTTCGAACTGGTTCTGCTCTCAAGCTCCAATTCCAGCCATGTGCCAAGTCATGTCCAGCGCAGTGACCTTCATGCGCAAAGGCTGCCATGCGTCAGTCTTGCCATGCGCAGAGACGTCCATGCGCATAAACCACTATGCGGCCAGCTCTGCCATGCGGCAGGACCTTCAATGCACCAAGAGTCTGCCATCTTCCAAGAGTCTTCCATGCGGCATAATCCTTCTATGCGGCAAGAGTCTTTATGCGGCAAGAGAGTACCACACGGCCAAGTCTTGCTAATTCGCCAAGAACTATCTTGCGCTAAGTCATGTCATGCGCAAACTCTGCAATCCTTGTTCATCTTGTAATCTTTCTTCCAACTAGAATGTGAGTCCTTCAAAATCTAACTCCTTTATTCCTGAAAATTGTAGGTTCCAACAACTCATGTTCAATATTTGACAAAGGATCCTTCCTTCATCCAAATATTCAAAGTATATTTCGTCATTCTTCTCAACTTTATAAAAACTTGTTGCCGAGAAGATTTGATCGAATGTTCTACATCTTTCTTCGGATCTTGCTTTGAGATTGTTAGTACCAAGATAGATCAAAGATGGTAGAATACGGGCTATAGCAGAGCTACTAGCGAAATCCGAAGGTCCGCTCTCTACTGGAACCCAAGTCGCCGTTGATATCAGAGATTCACACAATAGTTCATCAACTGATATTTCTCGATTCCAACGAAGCATGAACCAAGAATAGGTTACAAACAAACTTTGAGGAAAATAAATATTACAATTAGGAACAAATAAAATGTTCTTCTATTTACGTTCGCAGACACTACAATGAGAAAGAATGAAGCAAAGAAAAAGCTGAAGAAAAGCTCCTTGGTAGGGTGGTCAAAACCACCGTTGCTCAAAGCAAGATTCGTCGTACAGACGATCTATCCCCAAGAACCAGCAAGTTCACAAATGAACTTCTGGAACGCATAATGTCACTTTCAAAAAACACTCAAAAAATACCATATAAGAGGGAGACACTCTGGGCCGCATATGATCTAGTATTCTCGATTTTTTAATCTATTTTTTCTCTTTTTCTCTCTCCTCAAATGAAAGAGGAGGTCATCTATACAAATATAAAAACAACACCTATGCGGCCCGAGGAAACTCTAGGTCGTATATGCGCTGACCGACCAGATCTCCCAAAATTTGGGTGTCAGAGCCGTATGCGCCGCCCGTGCCGCATACGCCATCTCCGCTGCCTGACACGATGTACTGTATGAGGCAGACAGTGCCGCCAAACGCAGAAAGCAGCCGCATATTCCGGAAGGCACAAAAAACTATGCGCTACATGCACCGCCTAAACCAGACCATATCCCCTCCACATGCTACTCTCTCATCCAAACCTGGTCGCATAGCGTTTGGCCGCAAAACCCCTAGCCGCATAACGCCTGAACGTATAGTGCCTTGGCTGTATAACATCGGGACGCATAGTGCTTTGGCCGTATAGTGCCAGGCCGCATGAGCCACGAAGCATGTGCCCGAGCTAGCAACTGAGCATGCAACTCGCACATAAAGGATTGCACAAGTGTCATACGACGATACCGACGTACAAAGTGCACCAACAAAGTACCACTTTGCGCCCATGAGCCCGTGCCCGAGTCTGAGTCCGAGTCTAGGACGCTAAGCCCCTTTAGGGCTTAGCTCCTAAGGGAAACTTTCCAAAGGTGGTGACAAAACAAAGATTGTCATAATGGAGTTCACACTTAATCCCTCTAAAAAAGTCAACCCACATAGGCCACCACCCCATGTGCATATACCAATACTAAGCATAGTTATATATTGAGATATACACATTGGTGGTTTTTCAATGTAGGAAACTCCCAAAGCTAAGTGGAAAACACCAACACCACGTCCATTGCAATAGTATTGCATATGATATAGTACACAAGTAACAAACATATTAATTGTACGACCACTATTATGATTGCGGATAATCTCTACTTAAAAATTATTGTATATATTTTTAATATTGGAAAAAACCAACTCCCTAAAATATTCTTTATCTCTTCAAGATTTTCTTAACATTTGAAAATTGTGTCCGTTTGTAATTTACTTCTCCATGGACAAATAGTTTAATACCATAATGGATATTCATCATCTTATTATTGGCTATTTATTTCCATTAAAACCTTTAGGCTGGGTACTCTCTATATATTCAGACAATTTTCTTAATGTTAGGAGGGAGCAACACTCTACCTCTCCTTCCTCTAAAAACCATTCAAGTTTTTATCTATTCTATTCCTCCATTTCCATTCTAATTCATCATATTTGCTGGGCAAAAGCTAAGTTCGGGAAGTTGTGTGCAGCGACAGGAAGTCGGTAGCAACAAAATTTTATCTCTTGGAGGATTCGAGAGTATGTATGCACATAGGCCTCGAATAAACTCTTAGGACAATGCTTCGTGTATGACTTTCCCGTACACCGGTAACACTAATCTCACTATTTTATTTTGTATGCTATTTACAAGAAAAGGTAAAAAAAATTAAATTTTCTAACAATCTAAGAGTTTATTCGAATCATTTTCATGTCCTGTTTAATATAATAACTTTGAAAGAACTAGGCCAAGCACGATATATGGCAATATATTTTTAGGACACTGTTTTCAGCAGTCTTATGAAATATATCTAAGAGTTTGTGGTAAATTTGGATTTGGATGTTATTGTTTTTAGCTTGATATACGTATACTACCTCTATAAATTAATTCTTCAGTCCTTTCTAGTCAAATAAGGATCAAACGTCACAGTTAATCGATCATTGCTGATATAATTTCATTGTTTATAGAATGATAATATGATGCTATGATATGCGTCTTTATGATCAAGGATACCACATATCTTCTAATGCCTACAAATTTGACTTTGATCTCATTGAAATTTATTCAGAAATAAATTGTAGGACCGTTAGGGCAACTCTAGAGGGGGGTAAATAGAGTATGTGTGTGCAGCAAAAATAATAAACCACAATTAAAAATTAAGCTACGCAATAGCAGTATATGTACCAACAGATATATCAATTATGAATATGTAGTAAAGTAAGAGTTGAGAAGAGCAAACGTAAACATCATAATTTTATCCTGGTTTTTCTCTGAGAGGACTAGTCCAGGCCCGAGAACTCTTGCTCGGAGTCGTATCCATTATAATCACCAATAGTGAATCACAAGCTTTGATCCGAAGGCTTGTAGAGTTCTTACAACATCGAACTTTGATCCGAAGGCTCAAAAGATTTCATACGTGCATTTGATCCGAAGGGCACGCCGACTTCAAATACTACAGAACTTGACAAACCAAGCTTTTACAATTCGATCGGACTTCTAAATCGGAACCGCTTTGGCACTAGAAGGCTGAAAGTTGATCTTGGGAATAGAGAAGATTCATAGCTCAAGAAGATATAGATATGAAAGTGAGTGAATGAGTGAATAAGAATGGTGAATTCAATCTTAATTTATAGGGTTTTTCTGAATCGAGTTCGGATGTAGTGGTTCATAAATTTGAAGGTTAGAATCATGGTCTCACGGAGTAACATTGCAAACTAGGTCTTAGGGGGACCAAGTTCGTCCTGAGTTTGCCCCGAGTTCTATCCGAACTCTATTGGTTTGTTTCCAGAATATTGGGTCAATGTTTGGTTTGGTTCAGGCTATTTTGAGTGGACTAGGTTAGGGTTTAATATGGGTTTGAGTTTCCTAGTGCCAACACGAACCCGATGTACATTTTGTCCTAGACTCAATAAATATAAAATATAGACTCAATAACACAGCTTGTAGACTTGTTGCAGCATTGTCTTCGGCGAAGTAACGGAGATATAACGATTGTCATTTTATGTGCCGTATTGAATCATACTAGATCATAGTTAGTCGATTATTAAAATCAAGTTGATGGTTACCCATTTGGGCCAACAATCTCTCCCATTTTAATAATTGATAAAGTGTGATCTATACGTCAATATTCATACCTGGGCACAGATCTTTGAAAAATACAAGTCTCCCCCGTAATTTCTGAATGACGGTATAGGCGCATCATCGGTCCTTGTCTTCTCCTGTATTGCTTCTTCCGTCCTTTTGTACTTGTCTTACGTATCGATCATTTTTCTCCCACTTTGTCATTTCATCAAAATGATATATCGTGGAGCACATATAGACAACATATGAAACACAAAATAAAGAAAAATAAGACATAATTACAAATTATAGATACTATTTAATGACATAAATGAATGATTTTTTGTCAAAAGTCATTAACAAAATCTATCAGAGTATCCATGATTCATGCATTTTAACTCAATTACTTTATCATGCTATATGAATATTCTTTAGATAAACATGAATGCAAAGGAGAGAACCAAAATACTTGAGAATAAAATATTCAGATGACTGGAATGCTACCCCACAAAGTATGACTTATCGAAATATAGATAATCATGAACTTTTACAGATACTCCATATACTATGAACACAATCACCAAAATATTTAAAATAAGGAATAAATATTCATGATGAACTAGGTATACTACATATTAAAGGGTACAAAAGACTTAAGAAATCAATTTTCTCCTCCTTAAAATATGCGTAGCTAGTTCTAAAACAATGAAATATTTGACAAACAAAATACATATCTTATCAAGAAAATTCATAATCTAATTCCAATTAAAAAATATTATAACTAGATGAGTGAAAGTAAAACAAGATTATATAGCTTGTCAATAGAGAAATCTATATAACCACTTAAGATTAATGAGATAAACCATTAATAAGATAAATGTGTTAATTTAAACCTTAAGTCAAGAACACTATCAAAATAAAAGCTAAAAGATATTCATGAAATTACAATAATACAAATTATTTTGCCAAGTATTGAGAATAATCCAAAGACATAAGAAGAACAACATATTAATTATATGTATTCTTATGTAGTACAAAAAAAATGGAGCAACAATAATACAAATTCAGTAAATATCCAAAGATTGACAAAGAAAGATCACAAGAAAGCTTAGTTGCAAAAGATAGTTAAAACCAATTTTTAAAAAAAGCTTTTATAGTGCAGAATATAGGAAAGGTATAGCCTAGAAAATATACCAATTGTAACTAGAATATCATTATCATCAATTTCTACTAAAGATCGAGCCAATAACTACTGATCATCATCAGTAATTTAAAACACCTAGTTAAAACTATAAATTTTAGTTTTTGACGACAACAGTTACCAACTTTAAGTCAAAAAGTAGAAGTAGACCTTGAATTCGTTGTTGTCTTCGGAACAATAAATTACAGAAAAGACCTAAATAAATCATGATTCTATAAAGTGTCTATCATCTTGGGTTAGCTGTAGGGGCCGGATCCCAGCTAGTGGTGGTCCGAAAACACTTAAGTACCGTATCGCTTAAGTTATTTACGCCTTTTTGACAGAAGGGCCCTTTCGGCTTATACCCAAAATAATTTTTACTTTTACAGAACTTAGATTTAAAAGAATTTCAAGCAATTTAAGTCCTCGTACATCATTCAAATTCAGAATTCCTAATTCTCGATAAATAAAGTTGAGACAATACTTGGACAGGGGATTAGTAAAGATATTAGTAAAATAATATTCATAGTTAACAAATATAAAGCAAATGTCGTAAATCTCACTTTACAAAGATAAAAAATATATACTTGAAAAATATGCACTAAATAAATAAGGCGATCTAAGAACATATGATTCAAATACATATTTAGTCATGTGCAATAGTCAATAAAATATCTAAAAATACTCAAACAGTAGTCATGCTAAATGAAATAATGAGAATTAACTAAGCATGCTAGTATCATAAGTCTCATATTAACAATTGAAAATCAAAAACATGCTTGATTCTATAATTTAGCCAGTTAGGAAGGAAACATTTATTATGTTACCAAAGTAGCTTTCATTGCCACACTTATGTTGGTGCAATTGCTTGGAAGATGACATTTATAGATTTGCAACCACCAACATTCTCCTTGGTGTCACTACCCAATTCTAGAAAATAGGGTTTTTTTTTTTTATTTGATAAATTGTGAATTGTATTTAATTAATTATATTTATATTTATTTAGTGCTTGTATTATTTTTTTAATGATTGTTTTAGGGTTTTGGCTAGCCTGGACCCATGTCAGACCCTAGTGGACCCATGTCCGACCCAGCCCACACCCTTGTGAGAATTATTTTGGGACTTAGAATTATTTATTATATTTTTAGGAGGTTAGTTGGAGAGAATTGGAGCTAGTTTGAGTGCATTTGGAGATCCGGAACCCGAAACCAAGTCAAGTAGGGGCATTTTGGGAATGTGGAACTTGTGTAAACTCCTTTATACTTCCTTGGCCGATTCCCACAGCAGCCCCCATTCCGTGAGCAGCAGCCCCCTTCCCCCTTTCTTCATTTACTTCTTCTTCTTCATTCTTCTTCTTCTCCACTTCTTCTTCCTTCTTCCTTCTTCTCCAAGGTGAATTCCCTCTTCCATTTTTCTTCTTTCTTATTCCATTCCTTCTCCTTAAGCTAACCCTAACCTTACATTTTCTCTAACCTAGATGTGTGGAGCCTAGACTTTGTGTGGAGGCTAGTTTTGGTGGCTTGGAGCTTGAGGGAGGTGATTTCTAGGGGTTGTGAGACTTTGGCCTTGGGATTCCAACTCACAAGAGGTAAAACATAACTTTTCTCTTCCTAATTATTTTTGTGTAGTATAATTAGTGTTGTAGAACCTTCATAGACCCTAACCCTACCCGTAGGAGGAAGTTGGAACTAGTTTGGGTGAGTTTAGAGACTTTGACATTAGGTTTTGTGTCAAATTCGGGTGGAATCCGAATTTGGCCCAATTTTGGGTGATGCTCTAGGTTAGATGGACCTAGGTAGACGTTGTCGGGTGTCTAGAGGGTGAGTGCGTGTCTCCGTTCGGACACGGGAAGCCGCGTCGCGGAGAAACGGGCATTTCGGGCAAAATTGGGGCTTTTCGTTGTCGCCGATTCTAAGTGCGTGCGTATTTCCACCACGGACCTAGAATCGACGCGGGAGCACATTTTCTAGGATCTAGACATCGTGTAGAGCGCGTGGGTAAATTTTAGGCTGATTTCGAGTTCGTTTGGTGTGCGTTTCAGGAGGTTTTCCGAGCCGCGCACCACGTGTTCGTCGAAATGACCGAACGGCCATTTTGACTTGGTTTCCTCGTTTCGGGTTTGTGCGTGCATTGGGTTAGTATCGGGGAGTGTGTGCTAGAGTTCTCGGGCTATATTTTATATATTTTAGGGTATTGGTGAGTGTCGGGGTCGTTGGGCGTGAGTGGGGCGTGTGGTTTGGGTGTTGTTGTGTGTTGTGTTGTGTTGTGTTAGTGTATATGTATCTATATATATATATATTTATATATATATGTATGTGTGTTTATATATATATATTTTTATATGTATGTGTGTATTTAGATCTATGTGCTTGTGTGTGTATATGTCTATGTGTATATATATATATATATATATGTATATGTGTAAGTGTGCTTGTGTGTGTGTGTATATGTATATATATATTTTGGGTGTATGTATATATATATATAGTTGAGAGTGTGTGTAGATATATATATATTAAGTGTATATATATATATATGTAGCTATGTATATATATATTTATGTGTGTGTGTGTGTTGTTAATATTGTGTGTGAGTGTGTGTATATTAGTGTGTTTGTGAGTGTGGAGGTGTGTGTGTTAGTGTGTGTTAGTATATAGATATATAGGTGTGTGTGTATATGTATCTAGTTATATATATATATAGATAGATATATATATATGTATGTATGTATATATATAGAGGATGATATATATATATATATGTATAGGAGTGTGGGTGTGTGTGTTTGGAGGGGAGGAAGAGCACAGCCGCAGCGAGCAGCAGCTGCTGCTGCACTACAGCAGCAGCACAGCAGCAGCAAGGAGCTGCAGCAGCAGCAAACCAGCAGCAATAGCAGCAAAGCCAGCAGCAGCAGCAGGCTCAGCAAGAGCAGCAGCAGCAGTAGCAAATGCAGGCAGCCGCAGCAGCTTAGCAGCAATGTTAGGGAGCAGTAGCAGCGGCTAGTAGCAGTAGGGTTAGTGAGGTTTAGTGAGAGTGAGAGATTGATATATATATATATATATATATATATGTTGATAGTTAGATAGATAGATAGTTAGGTAGATAAGGTAAATAGATAGTTAGATGGCTAGATTAATAGATGGATAGCTAGGTATTTAGATAGATAGATACTAGATAGGTAGATAGATAGTTTTATCTATCTAAGAGATAGATATCTATATACCTATAGTTATATATATATATATATATATATATATATATATATATATATATATATATATATATATATATATATAGATATCTTGATAGGTAATATATATATATATATATATGTTATGTTAGGTAAGGTATTGGGTATTTGGGTATATTTGTGTGGATATCTATATATATAGGTAGATACCAACTTAGATATATATAAATATGATAGATATATATATTACCTAGCCTAGATTAATAACTAGGTGCATAATCGATAGCTAGATAGCTAGTTAGAGGGTTTTAGAGCGAAACCTCAATACCTTGAGATACCGAGGTATCTCGATACCTTGAGATATTCAAGGTATTGAGTTTCGAGCGGGGTATTTGAGCAATAGCCTAGGAAATGCTTTGGAGTGATTTTTATATGTTTATATATATATAATTACGCGTGCTAGCCTAGGTTTTAGCGGGTTTAGGCGAGGTGCGTGGCCTAGGGCGAGGTATCAGATACCGAGGGTATCCCGGTATCTCGATTAGGCGAGTTTGTGAGTTTAGTAGCTTAATAAGCTCAGTTTGACCTAGAATTTCAGGGGCACCCTAGTTTGACCTAGCTTTGACCATAATTGTCCCCATTAACCGTAAAAGTCAACATTTGACCTAGTTTTAGCCTAGAGTTGACTTTTTGGACCCCGGGTTGACTTTTTGACCCGATTTTCACCGGTTTGACCCGTTCGACCTAGAATAGCCCTAGAAGCCTATTTTTAATTATTTTATATCAGTTTAATAGAACCTTGTTTAATTCTGCTTTTTGTATTAGGTCCCTACGACACCGGTCCGGATCTCGATCCTCATCAGTTGCTCAGGACATCAGGCGAGTACCTACCTCTGATAGTTTCCATTTCATGATAGCGTTTATATCACCTGTTCTAGAACTGTAATACTTGATTCTGACATATTGTTACACGAGCTGGTACTAGTGGATCCCGTCATGAGATGCTATCCTCCTTACCGTGTTCAGCGGGTACTCTATCACATGTATTTCATCATGTGCTTCGGGCATTGATTCTCATGTGCTATCATGTGCTTATTGTGCTCTCGCCTTCGTGTGCGTGAGCTATTATCATGTACGTAGCGTGTTGTGGTTGGATCCAATGGTATTAGTGGGGGAGGAGAGTAGTGAGTTGGTTATGTGATCAAAGCCAAACAGTATTCATGTGTATGTCGGTTATACAACTCACGCATAACGGAGTTATCGTAGTATTTTTCATGTACAACCTAAGCTGATCACATAACGAACTTGTGCTCAAGGCACTTAGCTAGTATTCATGTTTCTCACCTGCAGTTACTTTTCCAGTACTTGTATTGTTCTCCAGTTTACATTGCAGCTACTTATTGTGCTCCAGCATATATTTATTTCCTGTGCATCTTGATTACTTTTCTATTGCTCGTCATATACACCTTACCATACATTTGGAGTTGCTTTCAGAGTTATGTACTTCGCTCCAGTCCTGACTGGGCATATTTTTTCCAGAGGATCCTGAGGACTACTGCCCGACGTTCTACGGGCCGGGTGTTGCCGACTGTTGTGACCCCGAGATCGAGGAGGAGTGCACCGAGGAGACGCCTATAGCACCCTAGTTAGCTAGGTGGGTTTCCTGGGTTGTTCCCAGTGGGTTATTTGGATGACTGTACTTATTCTTTTGATGCTGTGTGATGTTGTAGCTATTTGTAGACTTGGACTGTATTATTTTGGATTGTCTTGCTTTTGGTTCTGTTTCCTTGTTATTATCATATCGTGCTTTATTTCTTTCCCTAGATTTTGTGATTGAGAGTTCATATATATATATTGCATGGTTGCCTCCTTTGGGAGAGGATTTTATATATATATTGCGTGGTTTTGCCCTCCTTTTGGAGAGGTCATGTCGGATTTTTCTGTGAGATATAGATAGATATGGTTGACCTAGAACGGACCTTTACAGCGTTCTACCGCCGATTCTGCGGCGTAGGCTGGACATACCCACGGCTCATGCCCGATTTTCGGGTGCGGGTCGTGACACGTTTTTGGTGGTGGCCCATGCAGGTCTGCTTTTTAGGTTACCTGCAATAGGATATAGGAGATAGGCTGAGAGAGAGTGTGCTCAATCACAATTAGGACCCTTCCTGCTTCCTTTTGCTATATTTAATTTTTTTTTTCCTGAAATTGTTTCTTTTATAATATTATTGTCCTTCATTGATGTTATCGTTTCATGCACTATATTGACTTCTTTTGATCTGTGTTCAGGATGCCTCCGAAGACCAGATCTCAGCGCACCACCCCAGCAGCTGCCACCGAGAGGTCTGCCACCTCTCGACCTGCTCGACTTCCGGCAGCCGCTACCGCTCCACTCGCCACTCTTGCGGTTGAGGGAGCGTCAGTTTCTCTCGGAGATCCCCTTACTCCCATTGATCCGAGAGCCACCCCAGTTGTCCCGGTGGTACCTCCTCTACCACCGCCTGCACCAGTGGATGCTACGCAGTTGTTCTCATTCTTCCGAGAGATGATGGATGCGCAGCACCGCCAGGCAGATGTTATGAGGATAGGCATTGAGAATGCTCATCAGGTGGCTATGACAGCGGTCGACAGAGTGGCTCAGATCCAGCAACAGCCAGAGCAGGCTCAGTATCCTAGGCCGGGTACTATCATCGATTTTCAGAGGATGCGGCCTAAGGAGTTCCGCGGCACAGAGGGGATCCTGTACGCCGACGACTGGATCGAGCATATAGAGGGCATCTTCAGGCTGGCGATGATCCCAGCCAGCATGCAGATAGAGGCAGCGGGCAGCCAGATGTTCGACCTTGCCCTCACTTGGTTCCGCACGGATACGCGGATAGCAGCTCCGGGATTGACTTGGGAGGCTTTCAAGAAGCTTTTCAAGGAGAAGTTCTTCCCGGACGTGGCTCTCAGTGCCTTAGAGAGTCAGTTCGAGGCGCTCGTCCAGGGGAGTATGCTAGTGGATGAGTATGCAGCGGAGTTCTGCCGTCTGGGCAGATTTGTTGAGGGGTTGTCTGAGGCAGCGAAGGCGCGGAAGTTCTGCAAGGGCTTGGTCATGGCGGTCAAGTCCTTGACTAGGAGCGACCGCGAGGCGACCTTCGAGCAGATTGTCAGCGACGCACAGAGAGCCGAGGATGACCTAGAGCTGAAGACGAAGAGGAGCAAAGACACTTCCGTAGCAGGCAGCAGTGCAGGCCCAGCCAAGAGGCCATTCCAGCAGACCCAGCAGCACCAGGGTCAGGGTCGTGCGCCCTTCCGGCAGGCGCCCCAGCAGCAGAGGCAGGGTCAGCAGCAGGGCCAGAGGCAGCCTATCGTTTGCCCTTTCTGTAGGAAGCCAGGGCACGGATGGGACATATGCAGAAAGAGGCTGGGCAGATGTTTATTGTGTGGCGCAGCAGATCACCAGCTGAAGGATTGTCCTTCAGCGCTTGCCCGTACAGCTCAGGGCGGAGGAGCCGCTCAGAGGGCACCAGCCAGAGCACCTGCAGCGCAACAGAGAGGTCAGCCTTTGCAGCCTCAGCAGCAGAGGTTCGCCCAGCACCAGCACCAGCAGCAGCACCGAGGAGGACAGCAGGGGCGAGCTTTTGCCCTGACAATGGACGAGGCCGAGCCAGTTGGTGACGTTATCTCAGGTTCTGTTCTCCTTGATTCCATTCCAGCACTTGCTTTATTTGATTTCGGCGCTTCCCATAGCTTTGTGTCTGTATCTTTTGCTGTTAGACACCATCTTGTTGCTGAACCTTTAGCTAGACTCTGCAAGATCACGACCGGGGGTGGTATCATCCTAGTCCGTGATGTCTGCAGAGACCGGAGAGTTACCTTGGGAGGCCGAGAGTTGAGTGTGTGCCTACTCGTAATGCCACTTCCGAGCTACGATATTGTACTCGGGATGGATTGGTTGAGTACGCATTGTGCTAGTATAGATTGTCGTAGAGGCAGAGTTTTGTTTAGTCCGCCAGGTGAGCCAGAGTTTCAGTTTGCCAGAGGAGCAGCGGAGCAGACCGAGGGAGTCTTCTGCGGAGCCCTGGTGGTAGAGCCGAGGTCGCTACATCCACTGATAGAGGAATACATGGATGTCTTTTCGGAGGAGTTGCCAGGGTTACCTCCGGACAGAGATATGGAGTTCTCTATAGACTTGGTGCCAGGCGCGGAGCCGATATCCCAGCACGTCTATAGAGTCAGCAACAGTGAGCTGATAGAGTTGAAGAAGCAGGTGGATGAGCTTCAGGACAAGGGATTTATCAGATCTAGTTCTTCTCCGTGGGGTGCTCCGGTACTTTTTGTGCCGAAGAAGGATGGGTCGATACGGATGTGTATCGACTACAGGGCTCTGAACAGCCTCACAATCAAGAACAAGTATCCGTTGCCGCGTATTGATGATCTATTTGACCAGTTGAGCAGAGCGAGGGTGTTTTCCAGGATTGATCTGAGGACAGGCTACCACCAGGTGAAGGTCAAGAAGGAGGATATTCCGAAAATAGCTTTTCGGACCAGATATGGACAGTATGAGTTCTTGGTGATGCCGTTTGGGTTGACTAATGCCCCGGCAGTGTTCATGAATCTGATGAACAAGGTGTTCCATCAGCATCTAGACAGGTTTGTGGTGGTGTTTATAGAAGATATCTTTGTGTATTCGAAGACCCCAGAGGAGCACGAGGAGCATCTGAGGATAGTGCTGGAGACTCTCAGGAAGGAGAAGCTTTATGGAAAGCTCTCGAAGTGTGAGTTCTTCCTTGACAAGGTGGAATTCCTTGGTCATGTGGTGACTGGAGAGGGTATCTCGGTGGATCTGAGAAAGATTATGGCAGTTGAGGCATGGAGTGCTCCGAGTTCAGTAGCCGAGGTCAGGAGTTTCTTGGGACTGGCAGGCTACTACAGGAGATTTGTTCAGGATTTTTCCCGGATTACAGAGCCGTTGTCCAGGCTGACTCGGAAGGACGTAGAGTTTGTTTGGTCAGCGGAGTGCCAGATCGCCTTTGATGAGCTGAAGAGGAGGTTGACGACAGCTCCAGTGTTGACGTTGCCATCAGGTTCTGGAGGATTCACTATCTATAGTGATGCATCGGGGAAGGGACTGGGTTGTGTGTTGCAGCAGAATGGAAGGGTGATTGCCTATGCTTCCAGGCAATTAAGTCCTCATGAGAAGAACTACCCTACCCACGATTTGGAGTTGGCAGCGGTCATCTTTGCTCTGAAGTTGTAGAAACACTATTTATACGGAGAGCGTGTGGAGATCTTCACAAACCACAAGAGCTTGAAGTATGTGTTTACCCAAAAAGAGCTGAACATGAGGCAGAGGAGATGGTTGGAGTTGATGAAAGACTTCGACATATCATTGCAGTATCATCCAGGGAAGGCAAACGTAGTTGCGAATGCGTTAAGCAGGTATCCGGTAGCTATGTGCCTGACTACAGATCATTATCTTCTGGCAGATCTAGAGAGCTTGGGCATTGAGGTGATAGTGCCTGGAGTTGAGATGCAGATGTGGGGACTGCAGATTTCGTCAGAATTGGTAGACCGGATCAGGGCTACACAGTTTGAGGATGAGTCCCTGAGGAGCATCAGGGCGCAGGTTCAGATGGGTTTAGCAGACGACTTCACCATTGCTGATGATGGTTCATTGCGGCACGGTACCAGGTTGTGTGTGCCGAGTGGGTCGTTGCGCGAGGAGGTTCTCCAGGAGGCGCATCGATCCCAGTACTCTATGCATCCCGGTGCCAACAAGATGTATAGAGATCTGAGACAACATGTATGGTGGTACGGGATGAAGCGGGAGGTAGCACGCTTCGTATCCCGATGCTTAGTGTGCCAGCAGGTGAAGGCGGAGAGGCAGAGGCCAGGAGGATTACTCCAGCCGTTACCCATTTCGGAGTGGAAATGGGAGCATGTGACCATGGATTTTGTTTCTGGACTTCCCCGTTCTCCAGGCGGGAAGGATGCGATTTAGGTCATCGTGGACAGGTTGACCAAATCGGCCCACTTTCTACCATTCAAAGTGGGTACGTCTACAGAGAGACTAGCAGAGATGTATGTGCGCCAGATAGTCAGACTGCATGGAGTTCCAGTAAGCATAGTATCAGATCGGGACAGTCGCTTTACTTCGCATTTCTGGAGGAGCCTGCAGGCTAGCTTGGGCACCCAGCTCAAGTTTAGTAGTGCGTATCACCCGCAGACAGATGGTCAGTCAGAGAGGACCATCCAGACACTTGAGGACATGCTTCAGACTTGTGTTTTGGATTTCAGAGGCTCTTGGGAGGATCACTTGCACTTGGTAGAGTTTGCTTACAACAACAGCTACCAAGCCAGTATCGAGATGTCACCTTTCGAGGCGTTGTATGGATGGAGGTGTCGCACTCCGTTGTCATGGGATGATATAGGCGAGAGAGCTTTGCTTGGCCCGGAGATGGTGGTTGATGCCGTGGAGAAGGTCAAGCTCATTAGAGATAGACTTCGGGTGGCGCAGGACAGGCAGCGGCATTAGGCCGATAGCCACCGGAGACCTTTGGAGTTCGAGGTATAGCTTAGAATCTAGATTTTGTTCTTGTGTTTGCTTGTGATTGCTTGTTTTAGACTAAGTGCAGAGACCTTGTTTGTGCTAGGTTGGAGATCTGGTGTTCCTGAGGATTTCTCCGACACGGGGCACTATTCGCTTCGGTGGAGGCGGGAAGCTTAGCCCACGTTTCGTTGGACCCTTCCGTATCCTCGAGAGGGTCGGCGCCGTGGCGTATAGGCTTGAGTTGCCGCCTACGCTGGAGGGAGTTCATGATGTGTTTCACGTGTCGCAGTTGAGACGGTACGTGGCAGATCCCAGTCACGTATTGGATCACTCAGAGATCGCAGTGGGCCCTACTCTTAGCTATCCAGAGCAGCCGGTGGAGATTCTGGATCGGCGGGAGAAGGTGTTGAGGAATCAGACTATTCCCTTGGTTCGCGTCGCGTGGAGGCATCACTCTCCAGGGGAGTCGACCTGGGAGAGGGAGGATGAAATGCGCGAGCGATACCCCTATCTCTTTGAGCCCTGAGGTATGGTTCTTTTCTTGCATTCATGTCTTAGTTTCGTCTTTTAATTTCGAGGACGAAATTATTTTAAGGAGGGTAGACTTGTCACTACCCAATTCTAGAAAATAGGGTTTTTTTTTTATTTGATAAATTGTGAATTGTATTTAATTAATTATATTTATATTTATTTAGTGCTTGTATTATTTTTTTAATGATTGTTTTAGGGTTTTGGCTAGCCTGGACCCATGTCAGACCCTAGTGGACCCATGTCCGACCCAGCCCACACCCTTGTGAGAATTATTTTGGGGCTTAGAATTATTTATTATATTTTTATGAGGTTAGTTGGAGAGAATTGGAGCTAGTTTGAGTGCATTTGGAGACCCGGAACCCGAAACCAAGTCAAGTAGGGGCATTTTGGGAATGTGGAACTTGTGTAAACTCCTTTATACTTCCTTGGCCGATTCCCACAGCAGCCCCCATTCTGTGAGCAGCAGCCCCCTTCCCCCTTTCTTCATTTACTTCTTCTTCTTCATTCTTCTTCTTCTCCACTTCTTCTTCCTTCTTCCTTCTTCTCCAAGGTGAATTCCCTCTTCCATTTTTCTTCTTTCTTCTTCCATTCCTTCTCCTTAAGCTAACCCTAACCTTACATTTTCTCTAACCTAGATGTGTGGAGCCTAGACTTTGTGTGGAGGCTAGTTTTGGTGACTTGGAGCTTGAGGGAGGTGATTTCTAGGGGTTGTGAGACTTTGGCCTTGGGATTCCAACTCCCAAGAGGTAAAACCTAACTTTCCCCTTCCTAATTATTTTTGTGTAGTATAATTAGTGTTATAGAACCTTCATAGACCCTAACCCTACCCGTAGGAGGAAGTTGGAACTAGTTTGGGTGAGTTTAGAGACTTTGACATTAGGTTTTGTGTCGAATTCGGGTGGAATCCGAATTTGGCCCAATTTTGGGTGATGCTCTAGGTTAGATGGACCTAGGTAGACATTGTCGGGTGTCTAGAGGGTGAGTGCGTGTCTCCGTTCGGACACGGGAAGCCGCGTCGCGGAGAAACGGGCGTTTCGGGCGAAATTGGGGCTTTTCGTCGTCGTCGATTCTAAGTGCGTGCGCATTTCCACCACGGACCTAGAATCGATGCGGGAGCACATTTTCTAGGATCTAGACATCGTGTAGAGCGCGTGGGTAAATTTTGGGCCGATTCTGAGTTCGTTTGGTGTACGTTTCAGGAGGTTTTCCGAGCCGCGCACCACGTGTTCGTCGAAATGACCGAACGGCCATTTCGACTTGGTTTCCTCGTTTCGGGTTTGTGCGCGCATTGAGTTAGTATCGGGGAGTGTGTGCTAGAGTTCTCGGGCTATATTTTATATATTTTAGGGTATTGGTGAGTGTCGGGATCGTTGGGCGTGAGTGGGGCGTGTGGTTTGGGTGTTGTTGTGTGTTGTGTTAGTGTATATGTATCTATATATATATATATTTATATATATATGTATGTGTGTTTATATATATATATTTTTATATGTATGTGTGTATTTAGATCTATGTGCTTGTGTGTGTATATGTCTATGTGTATATATATATATATATATGTATATGTGTAAGTGTGCTTGTGTGTGTGTATATGTATATATATATTTTGGGTGTATGTATATATATATATATATATATATAGTTGAGAGTGTGTGTAGATATATATATATATATTAAGTGTATATATATATGTAGCTATGTATATATATTTATGTGTGTGTGTGTTGTTAATATTGTGTGTGAGTGTGTGTGTGTATTAGTGTGTTTGTGAGTGTGGAGGTGTGTGTGTTAGTGTGTGTTAGTATATAGATATATAGGTGTGTGTATATATATGTATCTAGTTATATATATATATATATATATATATATATATATATATATATATATATATATATATATATAGATAGATAGATATATATATATATGTATGTATGTATGTATGTATATATATATATAGAGGATGATATATATATATATATATATATATATATATATATATATATATATATATATATATATATATATATATATATATATATATATATATATGTATAGGAGTGTGGGTGTGTGTGTTTGGAGGGGAGGAAGAGCACAGCCGCAGCGAGCAGCAGCAGCACAGCAGCAGCAAGGAGCTGCAGCAGCAGCAAACCAGCAGCAATAGCAGCAAAGCCAGCAGCAGCAGCAGGCTCAGCAAGAGCAGCAGCAGCAGTAGCAAATGCAGGCAGCCGCAGCAGCTTAGCAGCAATGTTAGGGAGCAGTAGCAGCGGCTAGTAGCAGTAGGGTTAGTGAGGTTTAGTGAGAGTGAGAGATTGATATATATATATATATATATATATATATATATATATATATATATATATATATATATACATATGTTGATAGTTAGATAGATAGATAGTTAGGTAGATAAGATAAATAGATAGTTAGATGGCTAGATTAATAGATGGATAGCTAGGTATTTAGATAGATAGATAGATACTAGATAGGTAGATAGGTAGATAGATAGTTTTATCTGTCTAAGAGATAGATATCTATATACCTATAGTTATATATATATATATATATATATATATATATATATATATATATATATATATATATATATATAGATAGATAGATAGATATCTTGATAGGTAATATATATATATATATATATATATATATATATATATATATATATATATATATATATATGTTATGTTAGGTAAGGTATTGGGTATTTGGGTATATTTGTGTGGATATCTATATATATAGGTAGATACCTACTTAGATATATATAAATATGATAGATATATATATTACCTAGCCTAGATTAATAACTAGGTGCATAATCAATAGCTAGATAGCTAGTTAGAGGGTTTTAGAGCGAAACCTCAATACCTTGAGATACCGAGGTATCTCGATACCTTGAGATATTCAAGGTATTGAGTTTCGAGCGGGGTATTTGAGCAATAGCCTAGGAAATGCTTTGGAGTGATTTTTATATGTTTATATATATATAATTACGCGTGCTAGCCTAGGTTTTAGCGGGTTTAGGCGGGGTGCGTGGCCTAGGGCGAGGTATCGGATACCGAGGGTATCCCGGTATCTCGATTAGGCGAGTTTGTGAGTTTAGTAGCTTAATGAGCTCGGTTTGACCTAGAATTTCAGGGGCACCCTAGTTTGACCTAGCTTTGACCATAATTGTCCCCGTTGACCGTAAAAATCAACGTTTGACCTAGTTTTGGCCTAGAGTTGACTTTTTGGACCCCAGGTTGACTTTTTGACCCGATTTTCACCGGTTTGACCCGTTCGACCTAGAATAGCCCTAGAAGCCTGTTTTTAATTATTTTATATCAGTTTAAATGCTTAGAACCCTGTTTAATTCTGCTTTTCGCATTAGGTCCCTGCGACACCGGTCCGGATCTCGATCCTCATCAGTTGCTCAGGACATCAGGCGAGTACCTACCTCTGATAGTTTCTATTTCATGATAGCGTTTATATCACCTGTTCTAGAACTGTAATACTTGATTCTGACACATTGTTACACAAGCTGGTACTAGTGGATCCCGTCATGAGATGCTATCCCCCTTACCGTGTTCAGCGGGTACTCTATCACGTGTATTTCATCATGTGCTTCGGGTATTGATTCTCATGTGCTATCATGTGCTTATTGTGCTCTCGCCTTCGTGTGTGCGAGCTATTATCATGTACGTAGCGTGTTGTGGTTGGATCCAATGGTATTAGTGGGGGAGGGGAGTAGTGAGTTGGTTATGTGATCAAAGCCAAACAGTATTCATGTGTATGTCGGTTATACAACTCACGCATAACGGAGTTATCGTAGTGTTTTTCATGTGCAACCTAAGCCGATCACATAACGAACTTGTGCTCAAGGCACTTAGCTAGTATTCATGTTTCTCACCTGCAGTTACTTTTTCAGTACTTGTATTGTTCTCCAGTTTACATTGCAGCTACTTATTGTGCTCCAGCATATATTTATTTCCTGTGCATCTTGATTACTTTTCTATTGCTCGTCATATACACCTTATCATGCATTTGGAGTTGCTTTCAGAGTTATGTACTTCGCTCCAGTCCTGACTGGGCATATTTTTTCCAGAGGATCCTGAGGACTACTGCCCGACGTTCTACGGGCCGGGTGTTGCCGACTGTTGTGACCCCGAGATCGAGGAGGAGTGCACCGAGGAGACGCCTATAGCACCCTAGTTAGCTAGGTGGGTTTTCTGGGTTGTTCCAGTGGGTTATTTGGATGACTGTACTTATTCTTTTGATGCTGTGTGATGTTGTAGCTATTTGTAGATTTGGACTGTATTATTTTGGATTGTCTTGCTTTTGGTTCTGTTTCCTTGTTATTATCATATCGTGCTTTATTTCTTTCCCTAGATTTTGTGATTGAGAGTTCATATATATATATTGCGTGGTTGCCTCCTTTGGGAGAGGATTTTATATATATATTGCGTGGTTTTGCCCTCCTTTTGGAGAGGTCATGCCGGATTTTTTTGTGAGATATAGATAGATATGGTTGACCTAGAACGGACCTTTACAGCGTTCTACCGCCGATTCTGCGGCGTAGGCTGGACGTACCCACGGCTCATGCCCAATTTTCGGGTGCGGGTCGTGACACTTGGTGTTAAGTTTCGACATAAGAAGCTTCACCTACAACATTAGGCAAAAACTTTGGTATCCAAGTAGTTTTGGATCCATAATGGTTAGCTTTAGGAATCTACTTATACATATTCATATCAACCAATTTTCTAGCATTGCACTGATGTAAAATATGTCCTTTTAAACCACAATAGTGACATATAACATGAACAGTTGTGTTAGGAGCAGCATGGTGAGTATAACTATGTGATGTGGTGCGTTGTGTCTTGCGTGGATACTTATAGTAAACAGTGTGGTTGTGTGAAGCTTTGGCTTTACTTGCTTCTTTTGTAACTGATTTGCCGTGTGTGACTTTATGAAGAGTCACGTGTCTTGTGTTAGACTGAGTCATAGGTTCCATTGCCTGTTTTCCAAGTCTAATCTCTAACTTTTTAGAGTTAGCATATAGATCACCATATTTAACAATAAGGGCATCAATTCTTTGTGAAGCAATATAATACTTTTTCTTCTTTTATTTCAATTTCTCCTTAGGATTAGTATTTTCTTGAGTGCTTTTCTCAATGTATTCAAGTGCCTCATGCAATCTAAGCTCAGGTATGGAAATCCCAGCAAAGTTATCAGAAAAGGAAGTATCTCTAACTTCTTCCAATAAACAAGTAAGCTTTTCATTATCAAGCTGATAAGACTTAATATATTTTCTAGCTTGCTTATACTTATTCTTAAGCTTCTTGTAATCATCAAGTAAATCACTAAATGCATCAGATAATTTATCATAAGAAAACTAATTTTCTTCAGAAGGAGAATTATTTTGAACATCATTTGAAAATGCCATTAGGCATACATCAGTGGTATGACAAGGGCTTTCATAAGAGCTTTCATAGGAGACATGGTCTTCTTCAAAAAGAGGATTGGTGTGTAATATCATTTGGCAAGCATCTGCAGCATGACGAGGGCTCTCATTGGAGAATTCATCATCTTCTTCTTCTTCAGAATCACTAGCTTCATTTTCATGCGTGTTCTCATAAGTAACTTCAAGAAAATTCCAGATCTCATGTGATGTCAAACAAGTAGAGATTAGGTTAAATACAATTTCATTTAAAGAACAAAATAAAATATTTATTGCCTTATCATCAAGGATAGCTGCTATTTTTTCTTCCTTCTTGTAGTCATAATAAGGCTTGTTAACTACATTGGAAGTAAAAGGAGAAATGATAGTAGGCTTTCTGTAACCATCAATTATTATTGACCAGACGTCAAAGTCAAGTGATTTGAGATAAAAAGTCATGCGCATCTTCCAGTAAGTGTAATTCGTACCATCAAATATGGGTGGCCTATTTGTGGACTGACCTTCACCATTGTTGGTGTATATGGATCTAGTAGTTTCCATATCAATACTCTTAGGAGTTTAGTCCAAATAAGAGCCCTAGCTCTGATATTAATTGTAGGATAGTTAGGGCAACTCTAGAGAGGGTGAATAGACGTGTGTGTAGCAAAAATAATAAACTCCAACTAAAAATTAAGCTACATTAAAGCACTATATGTATCAATAGATATATCAATTATGAATATGCAGTAAAGTAAGAGTTAAGAAGAGAAAACGCAAACACCGCAATTTTATCCTGGTTTTCCTCTGAAAGAACTAGTCCAAGCCCGATAACTCTTGCTCGGAGTTGTATCTACTATAATCACCAATAATGAATCACAAGTTTTGATTCGAAGGCTTGCAGACTTCTTACAACATCGAGCTTTGATCCGAAGGTTCGAAAGAGTCCACACGTGCGTTTGATCCGAAGGGCATGCCGACTTCAAACACTAAAGAATTTGACAAACCAAGCTTTTACAACTCGTTCAGACTTCTAAATATGAACCGCGTTGGCACTAGAAGGCTGGGAGTTGATCTTGGGAATAGAGAATGTTTATAGCTCAGGATGATAGAGATATGAAAGTGAGAGAATGAGTGAATAAGAATGGTGAATTCAATCTCTATTTATAGGGTTTTTTTGAACCGAGTTCGGGCCGAGTTCGGATGTCCAACGTTCATAAATTCGAACGTTAGAATCTTGGTCTCACGGAGTAACGTTGTAAACTGTGTCTTAGGGGGACCGAGTTCGTCCCGAGTTCTGTCCGAACTCTGTTGGTCTGTTTCAAGAATGTTGGGTCAAGGTTTGGTTTGGTTCAGGCTATTTTGAGTGGACTAGGTTTTGGTTTAATATGTGGTTGAGTTTTCTAGTGCCAACACGAACCCGATGTACATTTTGTCAGACTCAATAAATATAAAATACAGATTCAATAACACAGCTTGTAGACTTGTTGTAGCATTATCTTCAGCGAAGTAACAGAGATGCAACGATTGTCATTTTATACGTCGTATTGGGTCATACCAGATCATAGTGAATCGATTATCGAAATCGAGTTGACGGTTACCCATTTGGGCCAACATAAATCATATTAAAAATTAGTTATTTCTGATATGTTTACGTCTGAATTACATATTTACTAACATCTTGGCAATAGATATATGGAGGAGGAAAACTGGACATAAACAAGAGTAACAATTCCATTCTCTTCCCTTCCTCGATGTTCTGAACACAAAGTCTTCTTTGGATACTTGTTCCTTGTGGGTTTCCAGATACACTACTATTTGGCATTTTTAATTTTATTCCTGGCCTCCCATGTTGATCCTGATTTTACATTAGTCTTCATACTTTTCTGGGTATTTTGTTGTTTTTCAAATTTTAATACATGAATGGAAAAGATATTGTTAGCTATAGATGGACTAAGAAATATTTATGGGTATATTGAGTTTTTATAGTCAATAAGTAATCTGCTATTTAGAGCTAAGGCCAAATTCCTAGTCTTGCTAGACTTGTGCCAACAACAGCACTGATGCTTGTTTGGCCAGAACCAAGTTGTGCTTGGAGGCAAAGGAAGCCTTTATGATGATTGCCTACTATTGGTGATTCAAACCAACTTTTATTTGGTCTCTCTCACGTTTACATCCCCTTTGACCTTAACATAAAGAGCCTCATGCCAGTAACCGTATGCATTCATGTCGTTTTTCACTGTTTAGTTTGTCGACTTCTAATGGTAGAATTCTCTCCAGTTTGTCCATTTTTCCCTAGTAAAATGAGGAACATGAGCTAGTCTTAGTGTCATATATATTTGTTTGATTTAGTGGAAGTTTTTCATATACCAAATGACTTGAACTTATCGTTTACCATACTACTTGTGAGCATGTCCTTTCGTGAGGTGGATGCATTGTTCTCTCTATCCTTGTACAATTTTTTTAACTCAAGTCAGTGTCAACCCTACATAAAACAGAAAATTTACTGTAACGAAATAAATTTATATTAAATTCATTCAAACGAAACAAGTTTGTAAATTTTTTTAAAAAAGACAGAGTCTGCCAACAGTGTTGGCGTAAAACACAACTGATATACATGTAGGCAGAAAAAAAATAAAAAAAAATTTAAGTAGGGCCCACAAGCCAATTTCTGCCAACACTGTTGGCTGAAATTGGGAGGGAGGGGCCAAATTCAGCCAACACAGTTGGCGAAAATTGGATGTGGGGGCCCACAGATTTATTTGATTGGTTCGGTTTGGTTTGTTTGGTTGGATCGGTTTGTTTGGTTGGTTTGTTTTAATTAGGTATGTTTTTGTTTTATTTATTTAATTTTGTTTTGTAATTAGATTTAAGAAAATTTATTTTAACGAAATAAAATTAAAATAAATTAATTGTAAAAAAAAATTTAGAAATATTTTTTTCGGAAATTTGTTTCCAGAGCATCAAAATTTGTATAAATTTCATCTAAAGCATAAAAGTTTAAAAAATTACGGAAAAAAATATCAATGGGCGTTTATATTTTTAAATATTATATTTCTATCGTTAATTTTCTCGCCGTTAACAGACGTTAAAAAAAAATAATATAAAAATCTGCCGTAAGAATATTACGTCTGCCGTCGAGCAGACTTCGAGCGGCCATAACTACTTGTTTTGAAATCGTTTTTCGTTAAACAATAAGTCGATTTGTATGTTTTTGACGAGAGTAACACAAATCGTGTAGAAAAAAAATTTATCCGAAGCAAGACGCACATGTTACAGACAAAAATATAAATTTTAAAATTTTAAAGTATCATAACTTTTGACTGAGAGATCGAAACAAGCTCCAGTTTGTGCCAAAATGACCGTATCGAAAAGTACTACGGAATAAACCGTTTTACCGTTTTACGGACTTCGAAAATTTTTAAAATAGCAAAAAAATGATGTTTTGACCTCCAAATTTTACTTTCGGTCATTTTTTTCGAATATTTAAAATTTACTGTAACGAAATTAATTTATATTGGGTGTGCGGCCCACGGATTTAAAACGATGTTTCAACCTCCAAAGAAAATTAGGAAAAAATTTAAAAAGAAAAAATTTAAATTAATTGTTTTAAATTCGTGAGGCAAAAATAGTGGACATAAAACATGTGCGAAAAAAATATTTCTAAATTTTTCTTTATAATTAATTTATTTTAATTTTATTTCGTTAAAGTATATTTTCTTAAATTAAATTCCAAAACTAAACTAAACTAAATAAAAAAATAACTAAAACATAACTAATTAAAACAAACCAAACCAAACCAACCAAACAAAACCCAACCACCCAAACCAACCTGCGGGCCCAACACAAGGCAAAATTCCGCCAACAATGTTGGCTTCAGCCAACAGTATTGGCAAAATTTTGTCTAGTGGGGTCCACTTTTGACTTTTTTGCTTACGTGTTCATTTTTTTTGGTTTTCCGCCAACACTGTTGGCGGACTATGTCTCTATTTCAAAATTATTCAAATTTGTTTCGTCTGCATGAATTTAATATAAATTTATTTTGCTACAGTAAATTTTCTGTACATAAAATTGTACAATTAGTACGATATAAATTCACAATAGATGAATAGGGCAATTAGTATGGTTATAATTAAATTCATGATTTGGTTATATACATCATGATTGATGTAATATTAGCTCCATAATTTCCTCGCTCTGTAATATTAAGCAAAACAAGTGAAGAAGCATCAAATTGTGAAGTTCATTTATTTCTATTATTATTGTATTTATACCAATATTAATTCTATTGCAACCAATTGGTTTAAATGAGCCGTAGTTTTGATTGTGATATTTTTCTATATGGTAACCAGAGTAAATTGATATTGAGACTTATTTAGTATAATGGGTGTCAGGATCTTTAATATATGGCAAGTATATTAGATAATCTCATATAATATACTGTTGACTTTTAAGGATATCAATACATTCAAACAATTTAGATAAAAAAAAAATAGTTTAGTGATATTGTAAATCTCTTTGAATCTAAGTTTTAAAGTAGAAATTATCTTGAGTACAAGCTGAAATTGTCCTTCTGTCAAAAAGAGTGTAAATAGCCCTAAGCGACACGGTATTAAGTGTCTTCGGACCACCATTAGCTGGAATCCGGCCCCTATAGCTAACCCAAATTGATCAACACTTAATAAACCAAAGATTTGTTAAGGTTTATTTGCAAAAAATATTTAAACTACTACTCTAGCTATCTAGACTGTCATATTGATTTAGTACACTATTTCTTGCAGAATCATTAGATTGTCACACTGTCACTATGGCTGGTAAAGATGATTTTTTTATAGTACCAAGCCTGAAAAGTTTAGTAGCCATTTTTCCAAGAGGTGTAGAGCCATATCTGATTTTGGCTCACTACCTTGGGATGATATCAACAATTGATGGAACCACACTTATAACCAATAGTTTCAGATCTGGTATTACATTTGTTGTTTGAAGACTAAGCAGACATACTAGCAACCCAAACCCGTTACACTGTTCTATACTAGGAAGAATAATTTAAGGGCATTCTTGATTATAAAAAAAATTTAGACAAGACACTGATGTCAGTGAAGGTTATTCAGATACAAACTGGATAACTAATTCACATGATGTCGAATCCACTTTAGAATATATATTTACTCTTAGAGAAGCTACTATCTCCTGAGGTTCATGTAACAAAGGTAGGAGACCACATACTATGAAATGATATATGTAGACACAGATTGTTCTAAAAATGAATGGACCAGTATTATGCATATAGATGGTCTACATATTTATGCACCTGTCAATTTTTATAAATTATGCTAAAGAACTTCTAAAGCATGACTTTGTGAATTCTAAGATGAATAAGTACTTGCAGCTACGCCTCAAGTAATTAAAGAGCCTAAAAGACGAAAACGTGGTTCTTGACTATAAAAGTCATAAAAGAACTGTGCAGATCTCTTGACGAAGAGTCTGTCAAGGATATTAAATCATAAAATCATTGAGGGGGGTAGGGGTGGGGGTGGGGTTAAGCCCATAAGTAAATCACCAGCAGTGGCAACCCAATCGAGTCTGACTGGAGATTCCAAAAAGTTGGTACAATGGGTAGAAATAAGCTGGACTTCGGTGATTATATGGAACACTGACTCTGAGATTAAACTCTCAAAACTAATGACAAGCATTTGTACGATGTTGTACAATGATCCCATGTCCCTATGATGACAGTGTTCTGGTGTGATTTGGTTAGGATGAGTTTTAAAACTCTTAATAGGTCCAAGCATTATTATGCAAGGTTGACACCGATCACCAACCCTTTGAGGGTTTACTTATATGAGAGGTCGTGAAGGCCGCGACTATGGTACAGGGTGATCTCAGACAACTCTCGTGAACAAGAAAAAGTGTACATGGCCAATCAAAAGCGACATCCCGATTGACCCAAGAACCTCTAGCGTACTATATGTATTATTATCTGAATCTGGTTAAGAAGTCTGATTTAAGGTATAGTCCATCAAACACTTCTTCATAAGTCTGTAGTTCATCTCATCTATGCATAGTATATACTTGTCCAGATATTCTTTACTACTATTTGAATTTGTCAACTCTGTTTTGGAACTTCATTATTTATTTATTTTTTGGGGATTGTTCTATATATTTTTAATATTGGAAAAAACCAACTCCCTAAAATATTCTCTCTCTTCAAGTTTTTCTTAACGTTTGAAAGTTGTGTCCGTTTGGAATTTACTTCTCTATGGACAAATTGTTTAATGCCATAATGGTAATTCATCATCCCATTGTTGCTACTTATTTCAAAACCTTTGGGCTGGATACTCTATATATATTCAGACGATTTTCTTAATGTTAGGAGGTAGTTAAAAAAACGAAAACAAGAGCAACACTCTACCTCTCCTTCCTCTAAAAGCCATTCAAGTTTTTCTCCATGCCATTCCAACATTTCCATTCTAATTCATCATATTTGCTTGACAAAAACTAAGTTCGGATCGTTTCTTCCGAAGCTGTGTACAGCGACGAAAAACCGATAGCAAGAGAGGATTACCTCTAGAAGGATTTAAGAGGATGTCTGCACAGAACTCGAATAAACTCTTAGGACAATACTTCGTGCATGACTTCTCCGTAGACCGATAGCACTAATCTTACAAAGTCCACGGACTTTTATTTTGTATGCTATTTACAAGAAAAGTAAACAATAAATTTTCTAACATACATAACATCCTTTTAAACACAAGGTACACGGAACAAACACCCTCGCACATAATTTCAAACAGTAGTATGAACATCTAAAAAGTTCATTCAGAACACATACAAGTATGATCCAAAGCGAAAAAAATAACCAAAGAGCAATGGGTGACCGATTATGCAGATTAAGTGAGAAGACACAGACTACTAGCCTTTCTTGAGGTAGTAAATTAGTACGGATAAAGTATAAAAAATTCCTCCTTAAATAACCTACTTATGCAAAATAAGACCTATTAGATGTTTACAGCAAATAAACCCTCCCGCAATAAATGTTTTGATCAAAATGTCTCCCTCCCATCAACTAAATGTTTGGATTGAACGTTAGTGGTTGTTTTAAAAAAAAAATTGAATTACCCAAAATACCCCTCCCTCCCCTCCCCACCCCCTCCACCCCCCTCTCCCCTCCCGTGCTGGTCGGCCACCGTCCTCCCTGTGGTGGCCGGCCTCCCTCCTCCCCGCTCTGCCCACCCACTCCTCCCCCCCCCCCCCCCCCCACCTCTCCCTACCCGCGCTGGCCGGCCCCCCCTCCTCCCTGCGCCCCATTCCTCTCCGCACTGGCCGGCCTCCCTCCTCCCCGCGTTGCCTGCCCCACTCCTCCCTGCACCCCCACCTGTGCCCCCCTCCTCCCCGCGCTGGCCAGCCTCCCTCCTCCCTACGCTGGCCGCCGCCCTCCTCCCCTCGCCCACCACCCGCTGCCGCTGTTGTGCCACCGCCGTCGCCAGAGAAGGAGGAGGTGTTGCCGGAGAGAGAGGAAGGCGAATGGGAGAAAAAATATTTTCCATTGGTGTATAATCGTCATTTCAGGTCTAATTTGACATATGTTAACGACATAAATCAAGTTGGGTGTAAACTGAGCCAAAATAAAAATATTAGGAATTTTTTAAACTACGAGTCTTTTTCTGCGAAATGTCGTAATCTAAGGGGAAAAAATTACACTTTACCCAAATTAGTACATCCAAAGTACAGCAACTAAGAGGTAAGTCAACAAATCAATAAGATAATACAAAATCATTCATTCAAACACACAGACCTTCTGATTTGATAATAAAATAATATTCTCCAGACATACTATTTTGTGCCAAGGGAATAATACAAAAACCACAAGTGAAAATCATGACCCTGTCTAAATCAAGCTGACCCAACCAAATCTAATCATAAATCTAATCCTAAGTCACACGGATCTAGCGAACTGAAACATCTGAGTAGGTAAGATACAAAACGGTACATACAGTCATGTCCTCTCTAAATGTAGAACTGGTGTATATATATATATATATATATATATATATATCATTACCTCAGTATGCAGCTTCACTGAATAGTCTTATATAGGCAAAAAAAAGGCCTTTCCATTCATGCCGTCCTGGATATATATAGCCATGGAAATTGCTGGGATAGAAACGCTTAGTATAGGTATGTCCTCGAAAGTAGATAATATATTGACAAAAGGGGCTTCAGAATATGTCTGGATTAAAATGCCTTGGAATGGAGCTCGACTGCTGAGATCTCTGGAGATGGATCTTTAATGCATAGTTATCCATCTAGACCATTAAAAATAGCAACCAAGTTAACTGCTAGAAACCATTTAAGCTCATACTAATGCTACTACATGACATTCACATTTTTAACAAGGTAAGAAAGTCTACTCAAAGTGTCTTCAGTTTGCCCATGGGCGAAGAAGAATCACCATTCATGGTTACTGTATGAAGTCGGTACGCCTGAACACAAGATAATGTGTGTGCATACCATTTGACCTCAGTGTTGTGCTTGTGTAGCACCATGAACTGGTTAAGTGAAGTGGAGGGCTGATAATTGTTTTGAAGTACCTCCAATTTCCGAAGCTGCTCCTGGCACTGGCCGATGATTTGCTTCAAATGAGGTATTTCCTTTAGCTTCTCGTCTTGCTCCATATTGCGCTCATGCTGGATTGCAACACCCCTCTTCAGAATATAGTTGTCTTTCAACAAGCACTGAAGCTGATCTTTTAACAAAGCAATCTCCTGCTGTTGTACATGGAGGCAGGATTTATGAAAAAAAAAAATAGTAAGGAAAGAGAGAAGATTATGATCCCATCAACATCTCATTCAAGAACAGGAGAACATCTACCTCCTTTGAAGTTGTGGTGCGAGCAAGAACATTTCTTTCAAAAGCTTCCAAGAACTTGATAGTGCGACCTCGAACATCATCCCAGCCTGATGAATTCATCATTTCCTGCACAAGCAGACCCACCCACGAGGACCCATTTCTCGATTCTTCCGAACATCCATTCGGAAACTCTTCAGCACTCTCTTTGGATACTTGAGTACTCATACCATCTGGTTGTGCAGACAGACAATTTAAGTAATGTTCATGCGCACCGTTAATGAAGTATCTTAACTTCTTCACCAATCTACTAAAATGAGGCACTCCTGTAAGACAGATATGGAAGTCAAGTACTAACCTTCAGTCACATCTTCATTTGACAGAAGAGATTCATTAACACTTGATGCTTCATGCGTCCTATAATCATTACCATGGCAAAGAACATGGAGAGCTTGAACGGCATCATCAATCTTCTGATCATTAGAATCCAGAACAGATTCCACAACCTAGGAGACAAATGAGTAGGAGTATTGAAAGTCAAATACAAACGATTATCGTGATTTATCACAACGCAGAGTGTTTTTATCTATAACCACCAAAAGCAAATGACATTACTTAAGATAATAAAAACAGTATTTTTTATTACTTTCTTAAGTAATAGTCTCCTAAATTGAAAATATTTTTTATTACTTACTTTCTTAAGTAATAGAACCTACTGCCAAAGGAAACAAATTTAGTTTAAGTTGATGCCCACAAAATAGTTTGGGAAAAGAGCAAATGAAGAACATTCCCTACGCTTCAGTTGTTGGCACAAGTTTGCACTAGACCTGATATTGCATTCGCAGTAGGAATGTTAGGCGGATACCAAAGCAATCCGGAATTAGAGTATTGGAAAACTGCTAAAAGACTTTTAAGGTATCTCCAAGAAACCAAGGAACACATGCTTACCTACATGCACACAAATAATCTAGAGGTGATTGGATATTCAGATTCAGACTTTGCTGGATGTGTAGACTCAAGAAAATCTACTTCTGAATTCATCTTTTTTCTTGGTGAAGGTGTCATATCGTGGAAGAGCACTAAAGTAAGCAATCCACAATAGTTTCATCTACCATGGAGGCACATTAATTGCTTTCTATGAAACTACTACACATGCATTAAGGAATTTTATCACAGGGATAAAGGTCATCAATTCTATAGCAAGGCCATTAATGCTTTACTATGATAATTCGGTCGCAGCCTTCTTCTCCAAGAACAACAAAAGTGGAAGCTAAGATAAGCATATCGACATTGGCTATTTGGTTGTCAGATATTATATAAAGAATCGTGAAGTTGTTATTGAGCATATTAGTAGTGACTTAATGATAGCCAATTCCATGACTAAAGATTTGCCGGCGAAAGTGTGTGACAGTTTCTACATATGGGGACTCACTAACTCAATTTATAGAGAATGAACTACAAATTTATTTTGTGCATATAAAGTATTAGTTATTTTAGATCCATTGTTTTTTTTAAAGTTGGACATAAGGTTATATACTCATTTAGTTTTGGACCATGCATTGTAATACATGGAAGAAAATGTCTAGTGTTAAGGCATAACAACCATGATTCATGTATTGAGAATTTCTATTTGAGTAGTACATTTCCATTAGTAGTACGTTTGAATAGTTTCAAATTATATGGTCATATAGTTTTCCTTCGCCGATTAAGTGTTTTTAAAATAACATGTGGGCCAAGTGGGAGACTGTTGGCCATGTCTCTTTGGATACTAAATGAGGCCCACAATATATTTTTATTTACTTAATTATTATTATATTTCATTTATTTATTTGTTTAAATATAAATTTTAAATTAAATTTGGGTGAAAAGATGTCTAGTGAATGGATGTCAGTACAAAAAAAAAAAAACTTTTTGATGGAAGAGTATGTACATTCATGAGATAGTGTCCCTAGCCTAGCCTATATATATGCATGTGTATTCTATTAAAATTAGAGAACAAGATTTTCATCAAACTTGGCTATCCATTGGGAATAGGTATCAGTGATTTCACTTGGACATCAATTGCTGGAGGTAAGTCAATTTATTTTCGCTGCATACACTGTATCAATTCTTATAGACCATTTTCTTCAACATAATAGTGACTATAAACGTGTGGGAAGGTGTATTATAACATAAACAACAATACCCATGCACACGAATATATTGACTACGGTAAAAAAATTGGCAAGGAGATCTAACTGCCAAGTTGATCTTAACAAGAAAAAACATGAAAAAGGAAAAACAAAGGGGAAAAACAAAAGCAGCGCAAGCCTAAATCCCCTCACAAAGCAAACAAAGAAGATGAGAAGTAATGCCTCTATGAATACCATTACCATCAACCAAAATGCCTAAGAAAGTATCTATATTGAAGAGTTATGCCACTATATTAACTTTGTGATTTTGCTTTAACACGACAGGGAAGATCAATCTTTGAAGGTCATGTGGGAACCTGATCAAAGACCAAATAAGAAGCAAAGTTATGGAGGAAAAACCATCCATGTGTAATTTGCAATCTAGCCCAGGCTACTATAACAACAAAGCCTTTATCCAAAAAATTTGGGGTGAGCTACTTGAATTCTCTTTTCGCAATTCAGCCCTGTTATCCTCCATAGCATAAAAAAAACCATATCCTTTGGTATAGCATCAATCCAAGTTCGTTTAGGCTAACCCTAGTCCTATTAGTCATTTGACTAATATCTTGTCACTCAAAACAAGTGCATCTATTGGTCTATATTGCACGTGTCCAACACACCTGAGATAGTTTTCTCTCATCTTGTCCTTAATAGGTTCCACCTCCAATCCCACAAATATACTCATTTTTTATACTATCTTTCAAGTCACTCATCCATCTTAAGCATTTTTATTTCTGCTAGACTTATTTTCTAGACATGTTTTGCCCAACTCCGATCCATAAAACATGAATGGTCTTTTCAACTTCAACGTTATTGTACAATAAAAAAGAACTTGAGAAGCACTCTCTCTCGTCTTGTACTTTATAGACTCCACCTCCAATTTTCCACGAATATACTCATTTTTTATACTATCTTTCAAGTCACTCATCCATCTAAAGCATTTTTATTTCTGCTAGGCTTATTTTCTAGACATGTTTTGCCCAACTCCGATCCGTAAAGCATGAATGGCCTTTTCAACTTCAACGTTATTGTGCAATCACAAAGAACTTGAGAAGCACTCTTCCATTTCAGGTATCATAGTGTCTCTGGTATAGTCCAGAATACAACACATCTGAGATAGTTTTCTCTCATCTTGTCCTTAATAGGCTCCACCTCGAATTTCCCACGAATATACTCATTTTTTATACTATCTTTCAAGTCACTCATCTATCTAAAGCATTTTTATTTCTGCTAGGCTTATTTTCTAGACTTGTTTTGCCCAACTCCGATCCATAAAGCATGAATGGTCTTTTCAACTTCAACGTTATTGTGCAATCACAAAGAACTAAGCACTCTTCTATTTCAGGTATCATACTTAATGCTATGAACATCATCTTTCTTGGTGTCTCTGTTATAGTCCAGAATACGTCGCACTAATACTAGGACAACCATTACTTCAAGGATACATGTCAAGATAGTTCCTTCCTATTCCATATTTTAAAGGCATTAGTACGAATATATTAGGCATATAAAAAATATAAAGGAAAACTACCTCTTTTGGAAGATGAAGTAGTGCTTCAAACTGTAGTTTTTTTAATGAATGAATTCATCAACACCTCTACGTAACTTCTTCCCCTCTCCAATTTATTTTCATCCTAGTGATAGAAAAATAATATGTTTCTAGATAACGCTCTTTTTTTTTAAATGGATAGATTTTCGATCCCACCTCCGATCGAATTTGCTTGCGATGGGTTGCATGAAGTGGTTCATTGAGTTCACTTATCGTAATGACAAATGGCTCGTCTCGCCGTGACCTTATATTGGATTCTCAATAGTGTTCTCGCTCTATCCTCACGGGACAGAGACGTCGCCTACGGTTCTTTCTTCTTCATTTCATCATCCTTGTTGTCTTGTTCCATTCAATAGGCCCCGCTGATGAACGGTGTGTACAAGGTCCGGGAACGATTTAACTGCCGTATGGCTGACCCCAGGGTATCCTTCGGGCTACCAAAGAGCGACCGAGCGACCGACTGCCCCCCAACAAGACTACAAAGAAAAAAATGCTGCTATTATCTTCTAGAGTTATAGCAGATAATATGTCTTGTAGCGAGTGTTGAACAAATGCATTCACCCTTCCCCTTATCATATTCCCTTCCAACAATCTTTCATATATATATATATATATATATATATATATATATACTAGTATATATATGCACGTGTTTTGTACGTATCTTGGAGTGGATGATGTTGATGAGTTAGTTTAATTGTGCTACTTTTAATTATATAGGTTAAGGGTTCAACCCTTCGAATTATGTGGTAACAGCTTAGAAGAGTTAGCAAGTAGCATGAACCCTTCGATTTTCGTAATACATTAATTCCATTGTAAATAGTTGTCAGTGAAATTTATTGCAGGTTTTTTTAATTAGGATATATAATAAAGGGTATTTTGGAGAAAAAAAACTTTACTTATTTTTTTCAAATGAACTTCTATATATAAATCAAAATGTCAATTACAGCTCGTGTGTCAAAAAGACACCCAAAAAATAAATTGGCTAGCACAAAACCTATATCAAATAGGAACAAAATCTATACCTATCCCTGATCCACCAGAACTCAAGATGAAAATAAAGCCATCAAGAGGGTTTATTACTCATGTACACCCCCGAAATCTCCTTGGCCTGATGATTGCAGATCCTGGAAACTCTATTCATCCGCCGATGCACCTCCGATATCAATTGCACCCTAAAGAAAGAACGTTCTTCATACCGGAACTTGTATCCTTAGACCATGGCCTAGTGAATCATCCCCCCAATCCTGAAGGCGCTCTACGATGTTACTCTCTGAAGCCTCCAATTTGCACAAAGAATCGAAGTGATCCCATACCACCCAAGCATCATCCCCTTCCGCCAGAATGTGTGAGATAGTCTCACCCTTAGCCAAGGTTCAAAGTATCGGTATCGGAATCGGAATCGGAATCGGTATCGGACCATTCCTATGAGTATCGGGATCGGCGGTATCGGTAGTATCGACGGTTTCGGATCGGAGTATCGGATTTTTTGGTATCGGAAAGCAAACAACTATTAGTAAATTATTAACATTTTAGAGAATATATTTTATACATTTATGCATAATTTAAAGTATTTTCAGTATTGTTTCTTAGTATTTTTGATATTGAATGAAATAGTAGTCATCCTTGTCGATTGATTTATATGTGAGAGATAAGTTTTTCTCTTTTATATGTTTTTACAACCATACTATGCTCTTACATTCTTTCTAATTGGTCTTTTTAATTCAAATTTTTTTGCCGAATTGACTGGAAAAGAGACCTCTAATGTCGGTATCGGTCAGTATCGGATATCGGTCGGTATCGGATCGGGACATGCCAAACTGTATCGGTATCGGCCGTATCGGATCGGTATCGGCCGATACTTTAAACTATGCCCTTAGCCTCATCACAACAATGGCATTTCGACGCTATGCTCGTGCCCAATGTTAGGAAACCTCGTCCGTAGTGATTTTCAGGAAAAGCACCCTCCAGATCATTATAGACCACTTACTCGATATACATCCGGTCCAGAATCTAGCAATCGTCGGCCACTCCAGTCTAGCCGCCCGCACCACGTTCCATGTCGAAGCTACCGATAAGTAGCCCTCACTGTGCGGGTGCCAAACCAACCTATCTAGACGAGAAGGCTCCAGAAGGCCAGCAGAGAGAATAGCGGAGGCGACACCTTGGCCCAAAATTGCAGCTATTATGTCCCCATCCCACGTTCGACCATCAGAAGAGAAGTCTAGAATACGGCTGCAAGCAGGCAGCACATCCGCCCCCTCCAGATCCGACAAGTAGCCCATGCAAGTTCACTGCTCGAACAGGAGGCTGGATCACCCGTCCCCAATCACCAGACTAATGTGGCGCTTGCCCAGAGAGTGACCCCAAACCAGTCTACACCAAACCGCCGAAGTCTTACTGCTCACCACTGCCTTGGAGGGGTGGACGCGACAAAAATATCGAGCCTTCATAAATCTGCACCACAGGCTCTGTTGGGTCCTCACCTTCCACCATAACTTGATCGAGAACGCGTCGATAACGTTCGACATCCTTCTAACCTCATGTAACAACCCGTTCCGTTCAAGAGGATAGCCGATTCAAACAGTGCAAGTGCAACGACCCGACCCGCTTTGCTCAGCGAGAAGACTCGTTTGAGGCAAAAGATTTCCAGACTTGGCCCTTCAGGAGTTCAGACTTAGACTTTCAAAGGCTCGCTCGGAGTATCAGTCGACCGCCGAATCATCGCTAAGGTGGGTGGCTACGATGAACTTGTCTTTGCTTAGCCAGCACACTTAAAATATGGACGATACATGCTAGTCGCTAGGTGAATTACCTCATGTATGCTAATAAAGAATACAACGCACCTAGCTAAGGGAATAATCCCATTTTGTATTGCTTGTGTTGGAACATGGAAATAAAATTTGGCTTATAATCGGACCCTAGCATGCTACCTTTGCTTCGTGCAAGTAGACCCCGCTATGCCTCGTGTAGATCATTTTATACTCTTCGTAGTGCACTGCCTATTTGTTTACACTGCTTGTCCCATAGATAATGTCGCTCGATACGTCCCTGTACGGTTGCACTCCTCGCACTACACCAAAGACCGTGCCAACATAAATGCTTTTGTTTCATATAAATGCATACTTGTCTGCTTACATTGTAGCTTGTACCAGTTTTCTCGTTTCAATGCTTGCCACATGAATCTATGCCACAATCAAGTAACATAATCCATGTCATGCATTCATCTAGTTCTCCCCGAAAGACTATCTAATAGTCGGAAAGTGCAAGTATGAACCTGAAAGTATCCGGGACCTTTAGGTCGCCAAGGCAGTTCCCGAACCAGAAAATTTGCCCCATGTCAATAATCCAAGAATCACAGCTCGTGGAGCATACTCGTTCTGAACAAGAATCATGAATCAAGAATCAAATAATCAACATGTCATGAATCCTGTGAATCTGAAATCCTAGACTTGCATGGTCACGGACAACTCGTGCACGAGGTAATAACATGAATTCCTCGGACGATCATCGGGGCACCGGGATCGTATCGTCCTAGGAGGAATATGGGTATTGCATGACCAAATCGATAGGATGCTCTCCGGTTTGGGACGACGCAATATATTCAATGGACGGGCCCTTGGTAGTGCATCCTACACTTGGATAACCCGTCTGACTCCATGACCTATGGTAGTCTCTCCATGTTTGGTCGGGATGATAGGTAACGCCCAATGACTCTTTCGCTACTCCTCATCTTCGTCCGACACTATACATTGTCCTTTATAGCTAAGCCAGTGACCTCATGTTCATATAGATAAGTCATCATCGTTTAGCGGCAATCCGCGTACGAGTCATTGTATCGCATTCAATAATCTGAAACACCTGAACGATTTTGAGTATAAGTCATCTATACATAAATTGAGCAACCTGAGCAATCTATTAAACACTTGAACATCCATTGCAACACGCTTGGATAATCTATATAACTCGTCCACCTGAAACAGGACCTCGCTTACGACACTTGTGTTTGCTTATGCTATTGCCCCTGGTTTTTATTATAAATGCTTGTGCTTGGTTTAACTTGGTTGCCTTGGACAGGGAAGGACGAATGGTAAGTTGGTAAGTCTCGCTGTGTTCCTTTATATCGCACGGCACACTGTCACACGAGTTAGGCTTTACATTGCCATGAAACTGATCCTAAGACAATACTAGAAAGATAACTTAATAGATGGTTCACGGAACCTTTATAACGTGTTTGGATTTGTCGAGCGGGCAAAAAATCTCCCCACCAGTGCATTCATGTACTGATAACCCACCAGTACATTCATGTACTGATAACCCACCAGATTGCTTGCAGGGTGCGGGAGAACCTCGTTCGGGGCGGATGCTCCCTTCGTGCGTGCTAAGGCGTGGAGTTCACTCTGGAGCCTTGGAACATTGCTTCCGGAACTGAAGCACATATACAAGACATAATGTTGGAATATCGTCTATGTATCATTCCACAAATGTAGCCACTTGGTACGCTTTTACTGTTTCGAGAGAGAGGACTTAAGCGACTTGTAATCTCGGCCCAGCGCCGCTTGTAACACTTGTTCAATATCAATAAAGAGCTTGTTTTACTTCTATACTTGTGTTATTCAATGCTTCCGCTATTGACGACTCTGTGAACTTGTTACCAATCGCATGTACGTTTCTTATTCCGCTGCACTCGGACTATCTGTGTGACTCTGTGGCTTAGGCATTTTACCGCCTGCTCAGAACATGGCCCTGCACGTGCGCGGCTTACACTCGTACGACATCACGTCCAGATGAGAACGATCGTCCCGCGGGAGCGCTGACTCGATGATTCGCGTCTAGCGGGGATGGCCGATTACCTGCGAGAGATCGGGGAGTGACATATTGGTATCAGAGCATGGCTTTACGCCTTTGGACTTATCAATTTTCTCAGTTTCGAAAGCTCGTTCGTGGGTTATGTGCATACACTCTCTCTCGTTGACCCGTTGGGATGTTCTATATAATAAGTCTAAATAATTTTAAAAGTGCATGTGAATTATATAATTTCTTGTACGAATTGTGATGCGAAGGCCTTTATGTCGACCTGTGTTAGACCTTATGGGAATAGACTCGTGCTAGAGTTTGCAAGTTATGTGCAAACCCAAATACCTATACATAATTTCCAAGCGAGATTGGGATATCGTTCAGGAAAAGACAAATCATACTTAGAATGGCAATCGATAGAAATCTTATCAGTTTAATGCTAAGGCGGACATAGAGAATCGTACTTGGATTTTGAGAAATTACTCGAACGGTATTTCGTGTCGGAAGATGCAAATCAAATATGGTTTACTTGGATGCCTATCAACAGGATATATATATACGAGACTAAGATTTATTAGACGATGCTAGGTACCGCGCAGGAATTCTAAGGAACGACTTGGTGAATATGCTAGCGAGTGATGCGAATACCTATTGAGGATTTAATTGGGTGACTCGATTCCTGAGTGGTGTATGGATTATTTTGGAAAATGTTCAAACGAATTCATAAGTCTTGTGCGATAGTTGGATTTAATGATTTGGAATGTCTTGAACAAGTGATAAGGCTTATATCGAATAGGGATTCAAGGTAATGAAATCGATATCTTGGTCAAGGAAACTTGGTGGATCGTACGAGCGATTTCAAATTGAATCAACGGATTGAAACTTGAGTAGGATATCGCTCGATAGAAGTTAGCCCGAGAAGGAATATTATGGTTTCGAATTAATAGAGTTGGCATGGTATCAATAATTGGAAGATAGCACGGATTGATACAAGTAAAGGAATATTGTGGTTCGATGAAAAATGTAAGCGATAACGGATTTGACCAGGAGTTTGGAAGAACGATCTTGTATCTAGTTCGAAAGATAACCTTCGAAATCAGTCCCGACCGAGAACGATTATCCTGTGGGAGCACCGGCGTAGTGATTTCACGTCCGACGGGGATATCGAACTCACGGGAACATGTTCGGTGATATTCCAAACGAACTCGATGAATGGAACGTATCAAAAGTGGATAAACTTTGGCTTGAATATTTGAAACTTAGTTGTTTGAGGAATGCCAGAAATAGACTATGGATTTATCAAACGGTAACATTGAAGTTGGATAATTTTGCTAGACGAATTATAATCACGGCATGAACGGACATGATTTGATGGATTTTATATATATCTTGGATGGAGCAAAGTGAAATAATAAGGTATCTCGATCGTTTCGAAGATAACCATAACGTTCGACGTTCTTGTCTTGGACGAGCGTAACTCCATGCTCGTACATGCGTTGGACGAGCGTAACCATATCCCGGATTAGGACGATTATCCAGCGGGAGCGTTGGCGTGGTGATCTCACGTCCAACGAGAATGATCGAACTTGCGAGAGACCGGAGCGTGACAACTGATGGATCGTCTTGACTTATGGTTCGACACGATAAGAAGAATTTGGGAATACAAGTGAATCGAAAGTGTTTCAAGGATGAGTTAGTCTAGAACCTAGAGTAAGTCACGCTTGATGGTTTCGTGAATGGATACATGAACCTTGTTGGACGACTTAGAGTTTATGATTGAGATCAAAGATTTAGAATCGAATCGTGGCTTGGTGGTCTAGACTTAGAATGGATATATGGATGCTATCAAAATATGTTTAAAGGAGATAGACTATGTGAATTGCTAGGCTTGTCAAGCGACTTGGATATACCATAGATTTTATTAAATGGACTCAAAACATGTACAAACAAACGTGTTAATGTGAGTGGGATGATCTGTGCTCGATGTTTAGAAATCTCAGTGAAACAAGCTTGGGTAGAATATCCCGTGCAAACGAACAATGGTTTGACCTTAGGAATTGGGACGAGCATCGTGCGACGAATTTGCACGATAAATCGTGTGCTTGAACTTGTACCTAAAACCTTGTGAGCTGACCTAGTAATTAGGCAGACGACCCTGTGCCGAGTGAAAGAACTTGTGTAACCGACTTTAGAACATTGCTTGAGCAAACCATAGAACTGGGATAGCAAGACTTAGTGTTAGACCGAAAACGGTAAGCGTATGCTATGTTTGACACAAACGGAATGTACAATAGGACATGGACACTAGTCGGTTGATCTGATAGATCGTACTTAACGGTAGTGCAAATACTTGGTTTGAATTGGAATATAAATTACTTGGAATTTTATTGACCTTGTTGGAAATATCATCGTGGTTTGTAAGACGAGAATCCTTGAGATTTTCGCAAGTAGCTTGTCCGAATTCACTATCGCTAAGTTTGGTTGAATGCATATGTTTGAAAGTCGCCTTGAAAGTGTGCACGATCCAAGACTCAATGATATATTGAACTCGAGTGCAAAGACTTCGCTATCGCTAAGTTGGTTGACATGCATATGTTTGAGGGACGCTTTGAATATGTGCACAATCCAGACTCGCAATATGTTGATCTCGAATGTTGGTGCAAGTGAATATGTTAGATTCGCACGGACGTGCATATCAATTTGTATAAGTTTGCCTCAGCCTTAGATCGTTATTCAAAGTGGATTATAATGTACCCTGCGTTAAGCAAAATATTCCGCACTAAGGCTCAATTGAGACCGAGTCTGAGCTTGGATTGAATGATAGAGTCATTCAATGAGAGCGACCCAACATACACGCAACACGGTATAAGGAACAAGTAGAAAATTGTGTTCGAACGGATCTGGTGGTATCGATTGTTATGCTTGAGATAGATTCGATAATGCGATAGAACGGTTTGTGCTCAGGAAGTCTCGAAGACGAGACTTTTTCTGAGTAGTGTATAATGAACCCGTTCTGTTCAAGTGGAAAGCCGATTCAAACGGCGCAAGTGCAATGACCCGACCCACTTTGCTCAGCGAGAAGACTCGTTTGAGACAAAAGATTTTCAGACTTGGCACTTCAGGAGTTCAGACTTAGACTTTCAAAGGCTCGCTCGAAGTATCGCTCGACCGAGGCGAATCATCGCTAAGGTGGGTGGCTACGATGAACTTGTTTTTGCTTAGCCAGCTCACTTAAAATATGGGCGATACATGCTAGTCGCTAGGTGAATCACCCCATGCATGCTAATAAAGAATACAACGCACCTAGCTAAGGGAATAATCTTATTTTTTATTGCTTGTGTTAGAACATGGAAATGAAACTTGGCTTATAATCGAACCATCGCATGCTACCTTTGCTTCGTGCAAGTAGACCCCGCTATGCCTTGTGTAGATTATTTTATACTCTTTGTAGTGCACTGTCTCACTGCTTGTCCCATAGATAATGTCGCTCGATACGTCCGTGTACGGTTGCACTCCTCGCACTACACCATAGACCGTGCCAACGTAAATGTTTATGTTTCATATAAATGCATGCTTGCCTGCCTCCATTGTAGCTTGTACTTGTTTCCTCGTTTCAATACTTGCCACATGAATCTATGCCACAATCAAGTAATACTATCCAGGTCATGCATTCATTTAGTTCTCCATGAAAGACTATCTAATAGTCGTTCCGTGCAAGTATGAATCTGAAAGTATCTACGACCGTTAGGTCGCCAAGGCAGTTCCTGAACCAGAGGATTTGTACCATATCAATAATCCAAGAATCACAGCTCGTGGAGCATACTCGTTCTGAACAAGAATCAAGAATCATGAATCAAGAATCAAGAATCAACATGTCATGAATCCCGTGAATCTGAAACCCTAGACTTGCATGGTCACGGACAACTTGTGTACGAGGTAATAACATGGATTCCTCGGACGATCATCGGGGCACCAGGATCGTACCGTCCTAGGAGTAATATGGGTATTGCGTGACCAAATCGGTAGGATGTTCTCAAGTTTGGGGCGACGCAATATATTCAGTGGACGGACCCTTGGTAGTACATCCTACACTTAGATAACCCGTCTGACTTCATGATCTATGGTAGTCTCTCCATGTTTGGTCGGAATGATGGGTAACGCTCAATGACTCTTTCGCTACGTCTCATCTCCGTCCGAGACTATGCATCGTCCTTTATGACTAAGCCAGTGACCTCATGTTCATATAGATAAGTCACCTCGCTTAGCGGCAATCCGCGTGCGAGTCATTGCACCGCATCCAATAATCTGAAACAACTGAACGATTTTGAGTATAAGTCATCTATACATAAATTGAGCAACCTGAGCAATCCATTGAACACTTGAACATCCATTGCAACACGCTTGGATAATCTGTATAACTCGTGCACCTGAAATAGGACCTCGCTCACGACACATGTGTTTGCTTATTCTATTGCTCCTGGTTTTCATTATAAATATTTGTGCTTGGTTTAACTTGGTTGCCTTGGACAGGGAAGGACGAATGGTAAGTTGGTAAGTCTCATCGTGTTCCTTTATATCGCACGGCGCACTGCTACACGAGTTAGGCTTTACATCATTTCCATAAAACTGATCCTAAGGCAAGACTAGAAAGATAACTTAACAGATGGTGCAAGGAACCTTTATAATGTGTTTGGATTTGTCGAGCGGACAAGAAGCCTCCCCACCAGTGCATTCATGTACTGATAACCCACCAGATTGCTTGCATGGTGCAGGAGAACCTCGTTCGGTGTAGATGCCCCCTTCATTCGTGGTAAGGCATGAAGTTCACTCTGGAGCCTTGGAACGTTACGTCCGGAACTGAAGCACATATACAAGACATAATGTTGGAACATCGTCTATGTATCATTCTGCAAATGTAGCCACTTGTCACGCTTTTACTGTTTCAAGAGAGGGCTTGAGCGACTTATAATCTCGGCCTAGCGCCGCTTGTAACACTTGTTCAATATCAATAAAGAGCTTGTTTTACTTCTATACTTGTGTTATTCAATGCTTCCGCTATTGACGACTCTGTGAACTTGTTACCAATCGCCTGTACGTTTCTTATTCCGCTGCACTCGGACTATCTGTGCGACTCTATGGCTTAGGCATTTTACCGCCTGCTCGGATCATGGCCTTGCACGGGCATGACTTACACTCGTGCGGCATCACGTCCAGATGGAAACGATCGTCCCACGGGAGCGCTGGCGCGGTGATTCGCGCCTAGCGGGGACGACCGATTACCTGCGGGAGATCGGGGTATGACACCCCAGACCCCCTTCCTGCTTCGGATGAGCTATGGTAGTCCAGCTAGACCACCTCCTCCTATCTCTTCCCCCACTGTGGTCCCAGAAAAAGCTGGCGAAGATGCCCTCTAAGGTGGCCACCACCTTCAACGGGGATCGACATGCAGCAATAGAGTAAACAGGGACGAAAAAGATGACGCTCTTGAGAAGAGTCAATCTACCACCCGGGGATAACAGACGGTGGTGCCAATCCGTCAAACGTTGTCGTATCTTATCCACCATCAGATCGAATTGTGCCTCTTGTATACCATTAGGCAGCCCAAGTAAATGAAGGGTGGACTAAGCACCGCGTAACCCGTCTGCCTTGCATACTCCGTCTTCTTCTCCGAATCCACTGAGTGATGAATGTACACAACACTTTTCCTAGCGCTGATCCTCTGTCCAGAAGTCTTGGAGTAAGCCTGCAAAGTGTTCACCACCGCCGACACTGAACCGACATCGCTCAACACAAAAATAAGCATATCTTCTGCATACGCTAGGTGAGAGATGGCTAGACATCCGCTCGTCGTATGGAAGTGTTTGGTATTATTAGAAACGACCAACTTGTGTTGATTTTGGCTAAGAGCTTCTGCTACAATAATGAAGATGGAAGGGGAGAGCGGGTCGTCCTGTCTAACACCTCGGAAGGATTTGAAAAACCCCGTCGTCTGGCCATTGACAGTCGTGGAAAACCATACATTCGCCACCGATCTCCATATAATGTCAATCCATGCCTCAGAAAAGCCAAACGCTCTGAAAACACATGTCATGAACTGCCAGTCCATATGGTCGTAAGCTTTCTCCATGTCAAGCTTAATGGCAATGCTTCCTCCCATCCCTGGTTGTCTCATGTGGTTCCCCAATTCTTGAGTTAGCATAATGTGTGTGTGTGGTAAATCTACATCCTACTTTTGTACCCTTATATTGTATGAGAAAGTCCTCAAATAAGTTGTGATGTAAGAAACCACTAATGCCACCCAAAAAAGAAAAATCTATTAATGCATATCACACAAAATAAGCCGATGTAAAAAGGTGTTATTCGATGAAGTTCCACCAAGAAATAGTCAATAAATCTATTTTGCAATTTATACAAAATTATAAATCAATGAATTAGGATATTTTTCAATGGAGAACTTAATAAGATTAATGCAGTTCCCTATAACTACTAGTATTATCTTACCTCCTTGTGTAGACTCTTTGTAGTCTATGGGGCCTTAAATGGTGCTATTTGGCTGCATGAGTTTAAACTACGTATCCAAAAGGTAGGTCCACCTACATGGCAATGCTTATGTTATATTGCTCGACCCTTTCATGCTCATAGCTATCATGTCAGGTCCCAATCGGTCACAAAAGCTTTCGACAATCCTTTATAGAGCTTTCTAATACTCTATAGCTAAACCCATTTTGATGCAAGAAGTAATGGACAACAATAATGATCTTAACCCTATCCATGTGAATGCAATTTCCTAGAACAAATTCTATAACTTTACCTCTTCTTCTGTACTTCTGACTTGCATACCCAAAAGCCAAGTCTACCTTCCAGATTTTATGACACTGTCCTCTCACGTTCTTAACTACCTCGGTCCTCATTCTCTCATTATATGGTTGACATCATGTCCAAAACTATTTTACTGGTCACAAAAAGTTCCTGAATCCGTTTGTTGATTTCTCGCTCTGACCCTATTATGATGGAAGAATGACCTAATTAGGACCGCAGCAGCGATCTTAATTCTAACCACGATATTTTTTTGTTGTTGACAATATTCCAACTTGAGCAATGAATAATAGAAACAAAAACTACAACAATCATCCATAACCATATGATTCTACAAATTTTTAAAAGAAAATGTAAAACTACAATTCACTTCCTCAAAACTCATAATCTTCTCTCTCTATTGATCATTGAAAAGTTAGTAAAGAATTTACATACGCTCGATTTCTAGAAATCACTCAGAATATAAACACTTTCATGTTTTAGCAAAAACAAAATAAAAATTAAAACTTTCATTGACGAATAACTAGAAAAAGTTGGTATACCTGACGATCAATAGAAGGGAACATGCGGAGTAGAGTGGATAAGCTGTTATCGGATCCAGCGTCCGAGAACCCGGTAGGGGATCCGAGAGGGGAGCAGCGGGACCGCTTCGCCGACGGAGGTGATCCGAAGACGTCGTCGGACCCAACCCGTTTGCCGCAGATTCCCGCAGACATGGCGGCCGAAAACTTTAATCGGAGAAGGATCCAGTAAGATCCGAGAAACCCTTTCGCCGAAGAAGCCCAACTTTAGGTTTTGGTGGAGAGGAAGATGAGATGATGGTCTTTTATAGGTTGCTTCGATGAAGTTGGTCGGGAATGATTAAATATTAAAAAATGTTTTATTTTTAAATGGTTTGTTGGACTTCTGAAGGAGTTTTGTAAAACTTTCACAGTGGGTTAGAGGTTCAAGGAGATGGTTGGATTTTGAAATGGACGGCTAAGATTTGGAAGTCAACGGCTGGAATGTAATGAGTGCTACGGACTTTGGTTCATTTAGCAGGAAAAAGAAAATGCTTATTCCAGACAGTTAACTCTTATTGGTAGATTCACGGTAAATTTTACTTCTTCAACATATTAAATATATTTAAATTTAGATTTGTTATAAGAATATTTTTACAAATATTTTATTCTAAATATTAAAACTAGCATATATTTTTACTATTTTTTAATAAATAAATACCTCCACTTCTGAGTATCCAATGAGCACACCTCCCAAATTAGCACAATATGCACAATTAATTATATCCATAAGATTCTAGTTAACTTAAATCTAATGGTTGAAAACATTATTGATCATTTAAGAAAAAAAAAATGTCATAAATAATAAAAGATATCAAATTATATATTCAGATTTTTACCTATCTCAAAATAATATTTAACCCGATCCCACCAATCCCGACTTTGCTCCTCCTCTCCATTCTTCATTCTCTTTTATCTAAAAAGAATAGAACTGCAGTTGCTACACTGCTCTTTTGGCTTTCAATAGAGATTTGGCCGGCTTTAACTTGGGTCGCCCACGCTTGCCATACCTCACACCCTTGAATAAGGCATTTAGGCTTAGAAGACAAAACCTACTTCGCAACATCTTTGGACTTGGCCTTAATTCTCTCAACACATGCATTGAACTCATCATTCTTACAAGCATATACATCTAAAAACGAAGTTGGGATGAAATTTTACAGAATTACTACGTCTCAAATTGAATATTCTGAATCAAATCATACGTCTCAAATAAAAGTGTGCACTCTATAAGAGGTGGATGAGCCATAAGTTTCAGCATCATTGTGGCCTATAAGCTAAGACTGGTTGAAGTTCCTACTATGGTTTCTTATGGAAAGTAAAGACGAGCCTAGTGGTGATACTTGAACCCAATGGAGAAAGAATGTGCGCAATATCCGAGACGGTGAATCCTATAGAAAAGGGAACAGTTCTATTCTATTAAGATGAAAGAGAAAGAAGAACGGAGAGGAGGAGTAAGAGCTGGGATTGGTGGGATCGGGTTAAATATTATATTAAGATAGGTTAAAATCTGAATATATAATTTGGTATTTTTTATTATTTATGAACTTTTCTTTCCTTAAATGATCAATAATGCTTTCAACCATTAGATTTAAGTTAACTAAAATCATATTGATAGAGTGTTTATTGTGCTCGTTTAGGAGGTGTGCTCATTGGATAGCCACACACACACACACACACACACACACACACACACACACACACATATATATATATATATATATATATATATATATATATATATATATATATGTGTGTGTGTGTGTATGTGTGTGTGTGTGTGTGTAAATGACGTCTAGTCTAGTGGTTAAGATCGATGCATATTATTTAACAGGTTGCGGGTTCGAGCCTCTTGGACAACATTTAATTTTTCTTTTGGAGAATTAAGTGGTGAGTTGATGATGGGTGCATCGCATGTGTGGAACCTTCGGGCCGGGATGTGGTGGGCCTTCGGGCCGAGTTTGTAGGCCTTTGGGTAAGGAGTCTGTAACACAATTACCTATATATATATATATATATATATATATATATATATATAATTTAAATTTTATTAAATATTTTAAATATGATTTGAATATATTTAAATTAGAATTTGTTATTAATATATTTTTTAAAATTTTAGATATGTGTTTGGTTAGATAATATCATGTAGCTGGTTTAAATACTAAATATATTTTAAGATTTGTTATATGTTCAGGTAGTTATAAGGATGTTATGTTTTTAAATTTTTTTCCCTCAAAAGAGGAGATAACATATCTGGTAATTAAAAATTTTAATTTATTTAATTTATTGAGGATATACATACGGCTTAGACGACTTATTTTTGAGCCATTTCTAAGTTGCATTATATATACTAGTAAATTCACGTGTGTTGCATGTAAAATAATTATTTTTTGATATTATTATTTTATTTAAAATTTATTTTAGATACGATTGTATTTTATTTATAATTTGTTATGATATATCTCTACTCTTTCTTGAAAACTGCTAGTTGTCTAAATGTATATCCTAGTAATTAAAAAAATAATTAAAAAAATAAATTTTAACCACGTAATATTATCTAATTATAAACAAACACCTCTTCTAACTTATGTGGTTAAGGTGCTAGGTGTCACGACCCGCACCCGAAAAATCGGGCATAAGTCGTGGGTACGTCCAGCCTACGCCGCAGCATCGGCGGTAGAACGCTGTCTAGGTCAACTATCTAAATAATAATCTCACACAAAAATCGGCCATGACCTCTCCAAAAGGAGGGCAACCACACAAACAATATATAAACCTGTCAAGATCTCAACTCCAAACGGAGGAGCAATATCATAATGATAACCACAATATACTCAATCACGAATCTAAGCATGATAAGATAACACAGATCTAACAACTATAAAGTCTAACCAACAACAACCACAACATCAATAAAATAATACAACATCCAAAATAATATACAATACAAGGTCTCAATCCAAAACCGGAGATAAATCCGGTGCTAAAAGCTAATAAAACAACAACAAGATCCTAGTGATCCCGGCTACCAATCCGGAAATCACCCATAAACTAGAGGGTCCCTGTCTGCACCATCGACAGGCTCAGGTCCATAAAACGTCGGACACCACTCCTCCGGATACTGTAAAAAATATGTCCAGTCAGGACTGGAGCAAGTACATCTCTAACAGCAGTTCCATTTAAATGATAAAAACTATAAAACAGTTATAGCAAGTAGCAAGAAAAATAAAGCAAGTATGAAACAGGAAATATATAAATCACTGGTGCATAAGTAAAGATGCATGGAATATCAGAACAAGATAGAAATAACTATAAGATACAAGAAATCTAAACTAAGAGTAAGTCTGTGCACATGAACGTGTAGTGAGTCCAGCATGAAAAACATGTAGTGAGTCAAGTCCAGAAACATGTAAGTGAGACAAGTCAAGAAATGCATGAGAGTCCAGACTATAAAGAATGAACTCGGTGTCTTTGAAATACTTGTTTCGATATGTAAACGGCTAGGGGTAAGTATGGCTCACCGCGCACTGGGTGCGCGGCTGCTATCATTCCAGATTAGACCAGAGGGAGTGATTCCTGATGATGCCAGATAGGAATGTTTACATGTCTACTCGAGTATTTCCCCGCCCCGACTAATACAAGTGGATCCAAGACCCGACACGCAAATCAAGATGAGTCCAGCCTGAACATGAGTGATGCCTGTAGTGATGCCTGTAGGTGATGCCAGTAGTGATTCCAGAATAGAGGCCAGAAACATGAAATATACGTGTCGCAAGTAAATGAATCCAGAAATATCAGTCAGTGTCCCGTGTTGTGCCAGAATAATCATATGATACTATACTAGAAGCTGAATCATAATAATCATCAGATAATAAAAACTATCAGAGAATGTACTCGTCTGATGTCATGAGCAACTGGCGATCCGAACTGGTATCGCAAGGACCTAATACGAAAAGCAAGGTTAAACAGGATTCTAATGAGTTAAACAGATATAAAATAATTTAAAATAGGCTTCTAGGGTCGTTCTAGGTCAAGCGGGTCAAACCGGTGAAATCTGGGTCAAAAAGTCAACTCTAGGCCCAAAAAGTCAACTCTGGGTCAAAACTAGGTCAAAAGTTGACTTTGGTGGTCAACCGAGTCAACCACGGTTAAGTCTGGGTCAAACTAGGGTGCTCCTGAAATTCTAGGTCAAACCAAGGTCATTAGGCTAGAAAACTCACAAACTCGCCTCCTTGAGATACCGAGATACCCTCGGTATCCGATACCTCAACCTAGGCCACGTACCTCGCCTAAACCCGCTAAAACCTATGCTAGCATGCGTAAATATATATACATAAACATATAAAATTTACTCCAAGACATTTCCTAGGCTAATGCTCAAATACCCCGCTCGAAACTCAATACCTTGGATATCTCAAGGTATTGATATACCTCGGTATCTCAAGGTATTGAGATACCGCTCTCAAACCCCTCTAACTAGCTATCTAACTAATAATTATATACCTAGTTATTAATCTAGGCTAGGAAATATATATATCTACCATATTTATATATATATCTAAGTATCTATATACATATATATACACACCTATATATCTATATACTAACACACTCTAACACACTCACACACACACACTAAAACACACACACACACACACAAATATATACATAGCTATATATATATATATAAACACAAATATTAATATATATATGCACAAATACAAATATATATATATATATATATATATATATATATATATATATATATATATATATATATATATATATATATATATATATATATATACATACCAATACACACACACACTCTAAGATATATATATACACATACACACACACATATATATATATATATATATATATATATATATATATATATATATATATATATATACACATACACACACACACACACACACATATATATATATATATATATATATATATATATATATATATATATATATATATATATATATATATATATATACACACACAAGCACACTTACACATACATATATATATATACACACACATAGACATATACACACACAAGCACATAGATATAAATACACACATATATATATAAATATATATACATAAACACACATACATATAAATATATACATATATATATATATAGACACATGTACACTAACACAACACAACACACAAACCACACGCCCCACTCACGCCCAACGACCCCGACACTCACCAACACCCTAAAATATATAAAATATAACTCGAAAACTCTAGCACACACTCTCCGATACTAACCCAACGCGCGCACAAGCCCGAAACGAAGAAACCAAGTCGAAATGGCTGTTCGGTCATTTCGACGAACACGTGGTGCGCGGCTCGAAAAACCTCCTGAAACGCACACCAAACGAACTCGGAATCGGCCCAAAATTAACCCATGCGCTCTAAACGATGTCTAAATCCTAGAAAATGTGCTCCCGCATCAATTCTAGGCCCGTGGCGGAAACGCGCACGCACTTAGAATCAGCGACGACGAAAAGCCCCAAATTCGCCCGAAACGCCCGTTTCTCTGCGACACGGCTTCCCGTGTCCGAACGGAGACACGCACTCACCCTCTAGACACCCGACAACGTCTATCTAGGTCCGTCTAACCTAGGGAATCACCCAAAATTGGGCCAAATTCGGATTTCACCCGAAATTGACACAAAACCTAGTGTCAAAGTCTCTAAACTCAACCAAACTAGTTCCAACTTCCTCCCACGGGTAGCCTAAGGGTCTAGGAAGGTTCTAAACTATTAATTATACTATACAAAAATAATTAGTAAGGGGAAAGTTAGGTTTTACCTCTTGGGAGTTGGAATCCCAAGGCCAAAGTCTCACAACCCCTAGAAATCACCTCCTCAAGCTCCAAGCCACCAACTCTAGCTTCCACACTAGATCTAAGCTCCTCACACCTAGGTTAGGGAAAATGCAAGGTTAGGGCTAGCATATAGAAGAAGGAATGGAAGAAGAAGGAAGAAAAATGGAAGGGAAACTTACTTTGGAGGAAGAAGGAGAAGAAAGAAGAAGTGGAGAAGAAGAAGAAGAAGGAAGAAGTGAAGAATGAAGAGAATGGCTGCTGTGGTGCTGTTCCACGGTCTGGGAGGGGCTGAATGGGTCGGCCAAGCATAGTTAAAGGGGTTACACAAGTTTCCAAATTCCCAAAATGCCCCTACTCACTTGGTTTCGGGTTCCGGGTTCCAAAAGCACTCAAACTAGCTCCAAATCTCCCCCACTAACCTTCTAAAAATATAATAAATATTCTAAAACCCAAAATAAGTCTCACAGGGGTGTGGGCTGGGTCGGACATGGGTCCACTAGGGTCTGACATGGGTCCAGGCTAGCCAAAATCCTAAAACAAACAATAAAAATATAATACAATCAATAATTAAATATAATTACAAATAATTATAAATAATACACAATTAACTAAATTAAAATAAAAAAAATATACCCGGCTCTGGAAATGGGATGGTGACAAGCCTATCCTCCTTAGAAAATTTCGTCCTCAAAATTTAAAGTCAATCACACTCCTCTAGGTCAAACCCCCAACAATCACAGTCAAGAAATTCTACCTATACAACATACAAGATCAGGGTCCTACTGGTCGTGTTATCACAGTCTCAATCAGGGTCACTACACTATCTATCACAGCACAAAGAAAGTCTAACAGGTACTAATGAAGCACACCACAAGGAATGGAAAAGGACAGGAAGAAGAACAAAGAGACAGACCTGCTAACCCGACACCCGTAGCATCGGCCTCCTCGACCGTCAACGCATAAGCCCTGCCCTGCTGGGGTGTATCCCTCTGTTGGTGTGGGGCATGATGCTGTGCCACAGGTGGCCTAGCTCCAACTCTCTGATCCTGTGCTCCACCCAACGGAGGTGCAGTGGGGCAATCTCGCATCTGGTGAGCAGCGGATCCACAGAACAAACACACCTTCAGCCTCCTCCTACAAACATCCCAAGTGTGTCCTGTCTTCCTGCAGTAGGCACAAGTGGGCACCCTCTGATCCTGACCCTGCTGCGCTGCCTTCTGCACATAGGGACGCTTAGCTGGTCCCGCACTACCACTGGCACTGCCTGAATCATCCCTGCCTCTCTTGGACTTAAGCTCCAAATCATCCTCTGCTCTCTGAGCATCTCCTACTATCTGCTCAAAAGTTGCCTCGCGGTCGCTCCTGGTCAAAGACTTGACCGCCATGATCAAGCCCTTGCGAAACTTCCTCGTCTTGGCTGCCTCACTCAAGCCATCTACAAATCTGCCCAGACGGCAGAACTCCACTGCGTACTCGTCCACTGTCATGCTCCCTTGGACGAGTGCCTCGAACTGGCTCTCCAAAGCACTGAGCGCCACATCTGAGAAAAACTTCTCCTTAAAAAGCCTCTTGAAAGCCTCCCAAGTAAGCCCTAGCGCTGCAATCCTCGTATCAGTGCGATACCACGTCAAAGCGAGGTCGAACATCTGACTGCCCGCTGCCTCTATCTGCATGCTGTCCGGAATATGTGCCAGCCTGAAGATCCCTCAATCTGCTCTATCCAGTCATCCGCGTACAGGATCCCTTCTGTACCACGGAACTCCTTGGGCCGCATTCTCTGAAAGTCAATGATACTACCCGGCCTCGGATGCTGAATCTCATCTGCCTGTGGCTGAATCTGTGCCACCCTATCCACTACCGTCATGGCCACCTGGTGGGCGTTCTCAATGCCCAATCTCATCACATCAACCTGACGGTGCTACGCGTCCATCATCTCCCTGAAGAACGCAAACAACTGTGTGGCATCTACTGGAGCAGGAAGTGGTGGAGAAACCACTGGAACGACTGGGGTAGTCCTCGGATCGACAGGTGAAGGAGGATCCCTGAGAGAAGCAGATGCTCCCTCAACCGCAGGAGTGGTGAGTGGAGCGGTAGCAGCTGCCTGAATATGAGCTGGACGAGAGGTACCAGACCTCTCAGTGGCAATTGCTGGGGCGGTACGATGAGATCGTGTCTTCGGAGGCATCCTGAACACAGATCAAAAGAAGTCAATACGGTGCAAGATACGATATCATCAAAGAAGGACAGTAAT